>MU186380.1:25900-54444 GCA_016904865.1 Pissodes strobi
AGTATCCTCCATCTATGACGTACACACACCCTTGCAGATTTGCCTGTTCAGTTGGTGTAAATGCTTTGTATAAAGCAGACTTGGTTCCTTTTCTCATACCATAGTCGCCAAAACGAGGCAACGGATAAGGGCACAGTTCATATTTTAAGAACTCTTCAAGTTCTTCATCACGCTGCTTAGCGATTGTGATCCTTAGAAAAATGGTCGTAGGATTGATGGGGATGGTTTCATCACTTATTTTGATTGCATTTTTTTTGCCGTAGCAAGTGGCAAAACTCTGTCTTTCCTGCAGAATTTAACACTTTCAAATCACCGCCCATAATTCTATCAACAGCGAGAAGTCTAGTCTCCTTGGCCATGTGACAGTTGATGGTGATGTCTCCTACAACACCAGTGGTAAGAGATAAGATATCTGTGACATCAGGAAAAGGATAGTGTTGCGTAAACCATTCCATCAAATTTTTCGAATCACTTGTATCCCATTTCCTCCTCGATTTTCTCATCTCCACGTGTTGTTCTGAACTAGTGAATGCTACTCCACACATCCTCTCCATTTCCTCATAAATATTTTGGAGGGAAGTAATTCCTTTAGTCCACCTACAAAGGATACCTTCACTAACTCCACGACCATGAGTCAGCCCTCCAGCAATTTTCATTATCCTCATTAGAGACTGTTCAATGGTCATGTCGGTCCATGTTCCGCACAAGAATTTGCTAGTCCTAGTGCATGTCTTGTAGGTAGAGGTGGCAACATTTGGCATACAAAAAATGTCCGGTAGCATGGAAATACGGAAGCATTTTGTAGACAACTTGGAGATGGAGTTTCCAGTTCCCTGCTCTTTCAGCTTCACTGAATAGCTTAACAAGCGTAACCATTTCGCAGTATTGAATCCATAGCTTAGAGCTGTGCAGAAAGCTTGGTTTTTAATTCCCCTACAAAGTATTTTTCGTGTGCTAACAAAATATGTGATCTGTCTCCATCATTTAAGGATCCTGCAAGTTTTTCTTGAAGGTCTGGGGTTAAATCCATTGTCTCAAAGATAATTTTCGCCAGAGTGATATGGGCTAACGTATGTGCTCTAATGGCTCTCGAGTAGGCTTGTCCTGTCAGGATTTTCTCTGTTGAGAGCTGTGCATATATTGAATTGAACAACTCCTTCAAACCACTACCATCCAGTATGTAACCTATAGCCTTCAAGAACGACATCGGAAGGTGAAATCCACCTATTCTGATGATGACATTATCAAAATTGGGATCTCCTTGTTGGCAAACTACTATAAATCTTGCCTTTAGGTATAGAGGCTTGTCGAAGGTGTTAACAGTCGCTTGTTAATTCATCGATTTGCTCTGTTCTATCAAAGTGAGTAATGCTGTATTGTGATCAGATGGTGGAGCATTTATAAATGGTAGACATGAAACATAAGTCTTGTCAAAGGGGAGACCACTTGTGATTTGCTCCATGAAACCACTCCATCCTGGAATCCCGGGTACATATTTCCACTTGCCATAAAGCCAAATCAGGTCTGCGAAAGAGGGTGTGACGGTATCAGGTAAAATAAATTGCTGTTTGAGATCCTCAATGTTGATATTCTTCAAGCCCACAGAACCTGCTATCTCAAAATGTTTTAAAGAAACAGTTCCCATCTCACCAACTAGTTGAGCTGGTATTGTTTTCTTTACTCGGACAATTTTTTGATCTGGAGCAACAGCATCTCTAGATGTAATCAAATGTATTCCCCCCATTGCATGGAAGGTATTATATCCATCCAGTGTACGAGTGTTAAAATCTGCGTTGTTATGAACAAATTAATGGAAACCTGATGGGTTTAAAACAGATAGCCCAATTGGTCTGACAGCGCTAATAACACTATGTGAAATTGCAACAACTTTTTTTCCCCACTTGTCAGAGTTCCCTCGCTTTTTCTTGAGTATAAGTTTTTCTAAGAAAACTTTGAGAATTTCCGGGACAAGGCTTTCATTTTCGTCTAAGAAAGAATCTGGAGGAGGATAGTTACCCATCGTATACGGTACTGAGTATCTCGTCAAGAATTACATCAGCCGCTGCCTCAACTATTCGACGTTCTTCTCGTTCTGGTGAACGTTTTTCAATGTACCACGCATCTGTCAAAATGTTAAGGCCAGTGTGTTTAAAACATACAATTGTATTTTGTTTGACCTTTGATGTGATAACATCTTCCCCATATCTCTCCAATAAATGTTGTGTTACTGCTTTTCTTTGAGGAATGTAGTTGCCCTCTATTTGGGTCATTAGCTAGTCTAATGAAAACTGACATTCCTCGTCATTGCTTTCCATAAAAGTGAAAATTTCATCACCCTCTCAATCTCTTCGGCATGAGGGCCAACCTTTTTTTTCATCAACCTTGGGCCTACTAATGTACAGATTTTTTAAGCATTTATCATGGTACTGACAATCAGCAGCCACCATATCTGTTATCGGCTGGATCCTATTGATAACTGCTGCACCGAAATCATCTCCACGTACTTGAGCCTGTTTGATGACTGTATCTTTCATCTCTATTTTCACCTGATGTGCCAAATTACGTTTATGCGGAGGTAGTCGTTGTTGTGACCTTGCGTAATCTTCAGGAACACCTATTCCACACACAAAGCAATCTGTTTTGAAATAAAACTCAGACGATGATCTTAGTTTTCCTGAAGATGTGCCTGGTTGAGCAGCTTTCTTCAGTTGAGAAGCTATCATTCTTTCATTTATGTAACTTTCTGACATGAAATATGTACGCAAAAAGGTGTTTTACCCGTCAAAACCGCTCTCTTTCTATCATTTATTTTCTTACTAGCATCACCTAATGTTTCTATTCCTTTTTGCTTAATCACTTTCACTACACCCTCACTCAAATCTTTTTCACAAATAAAACAGTTATCACTGGATATTGCGACCGAGTTTTTGCATTGTATCTTAACGAAAACACCTAGAAACGAGAATAACTAGACGCCACGCTGTTGCAGGGAGAGACAAATGACACGATCGCGACACTTGACAGTGACAGGAACCCTGCCTCTTAGTTCGTAAGAGGCAGGGTTTCCAGCAGGTTAACACAAAATTCCTCGCAATTTTTTTTTTAATAAAATATATTTAGTTATCCCTCGTTCCTGGCAAATTGCTGAGACTAAATAATTCCTGGTATAATTACTGGCAACACATGTAATTCCTGGCAAAACCCGGAATTCCAAGCAAATTGGGAACCCTGCTGAGAGGTGAGAGGACCGTTCGACCGTTAGGCAAGAAGACTTGCGCTTGGCGCGGGGTACGCGTCAGCCGAGTCTATGGTTTTCTCAAGAATAATAAACTAGGAATGTTTTCCAGGTAAACACGTTAAAAGGCAAGGCAAGGAGCTATAGGTAAAATAATTCAGTTAAAGGTAGAGTTGCACTTCATTTATTTATTTATTTTTTCTATTTTCCAAAAATTACTGAAGTTCCTCGATGCTTCAACACTCTTTTGCGTGGAAACCATAGGACGTACAAAAAAATTTTAAGAGACATAAATTGTAGGTAATTTTCTTCTCTTGATTTTACTACTGACCACTTTTTCCCTAAATAGCGTGATTTGCAAGTTATATCCTGAAAATCACTAAAACTCATTATTTCTTATGGTTTTTATTATATATTATATATTTGCAGCGAAAATTTTTGTTGGACAAATTCAGATTCATGTTCAGCACCTCAAAAACCATAAAATAAACCATTAAAAACAATTACACCATAACTTTCCACTTCGAACCCTCCTTGTGTACTATTTGACTCAAGTGACTTGACGCGTCTATGTATGGGTAAAACCGTCAAAATGACATTTATTTATCCATACTTCTTTGCGAGCAATTGGTATTGTTTTGACTCAGGAAATATTACCAAGTACCATTCGACTTATTCATGTGGAGAAATTAGAAAAAACTCGTTTTTTGAAATTTTTCGTGAAATCTCAGAAACACTTGTTTACCTCTGAAAGTTCTGTACAATATATTGAAATCACTGTTATAGTTCGCCCAGCCGTTGTTGACCCCCGAAACGCATGCAATTGCATGCGTTTCGAGGGTCAACAACGGATGGGCGAACTATACTGTTGAACTGTTACTCGCACAAACATTAGTTGTCTATTAAGTAAAGATTTCAATGTATTTTATGAATCATCATTTAATATTGTTTTTTTAGGAGCGAAGGCATTTTTTACTACCTTATATTACAATCGTTGCTCTTGAGATGGCTATTGGAGCTATTCTATCTTCGGGTATGATAATGTTACTTTTCGCTATAAATGCGATTGCTGCAGCGACTTACGTAATCTGTATTGCAGTTTTGATTATAGGTAAGCGATATTTTATATTTCTTCCACTTTGCTGATATATTATACTAAATGATACAATTAAATATATTAATGAAAACTACGTCTGCGTAATATAAATTCTTGAAAATTAAAAGATATATTTTTTAGAAATATTTCACAGGCTATATCTTAAAAACTGACTCAAAATTAACGGTCACCCCTTAATATAATGAATGGTAATGACAAAATGATTAAATTTAAAATGAAATGCCTATTTTGTACAATTTTCAGAATATGCGTAATATAATTGGACCCCGTTATGCAACAAGGAACCAACCAACATTTACATTATTTGAAGAAAATTAAGAGAAACTATTAAAATTTTCAACTGAAATATTTTATTAAAAAAATATATATTTATTAACAAAAAATAATAAGCAAATGAAACATTTATAAAGAAACCAACTGTTCTAAAAAATTTTAATTAAAAAAAAAACAATTCCTAGTATATAAAAAAACACGTGGTTCTCTATTGCTTAACTGTAAATTTGGTCTTTTTGATTTTAAAAGGAACCAAGTTAATCTAACACCAAATAATCGTGTTTTGATAAAACACATTATCAGCAAACTGAAAAAAAACCCTTGGTTCTCTATTGATATACAAAAAAAAATCTTATATTACAAAACACTTTAAAAAATTAAAAACGAACATTGGATGGTGATTTTAGGAAAGTCAAGACTTAAATTTAATAACATAATATATAATAATTTTTAAAGGAACTAAGCGAATGCAACACCAAATATTATGATAAAAATATCGGTATTTTTTTTAAATACACTTGGTTCTGTATTGATTAATAGAAAACTAAACTCTTATATTACAGAACAAGAACAAAACACTTTAAAAATTTAAAAAGCATAATGGAAAGCAGAGCTAGTCATCTAACTCAAAATCTAATTCGCCATTAAATCCATCTATGTCCTCCTCTATAGACGGATTTCCTGTAAGGTTCGTATAAAACTGGTGATCTGATGCAGGAATTAGATGCAAATAGGATTTAATATCGCTTATTTTTGCATCCGCGACTGGCTTATCATTTGGCCATAGTGGTTTTAAAAAATGAGAAAAAATAGTTTGGTCATTTCTTCCTTTTTTATTATTTCTTTGTAATCATTACTGCCATTGTAATCGGTTTTTATGAAAATGCTATATTTTTTTTCTTTTAAAAGTTTAATCTCCTTAATTTTCAGCCAGTTTATTTTTTCATTATCACAAGTTTTTTTCGATTGACTATTTCTTTTTCTAACTTTTCGGTGCTTTTAAAATCATTTTTGTCCATTTTTGTTACATGTATTGGATGTTTTTTTCTATGATGATAATGAGACTATGTCATTATATTAAAATAATCATCTGGAGAAAATAGCTTATTTTGGACTTTTATTGCGCATTCGACATATCCAAAATCATCATCACTGGTCAAAAAACTATGCCCGGAGACTAAAAATCTTAGTATTTTGTAAGGGCAAAATAACACGGTAATATAACAGACGCAATAAGTTTAGTTTAAAACCTTAATCGTGCAAGCAAACATTAAATTCGCAAAACGGAACCAAGTAGCCTTGGCTCCATCCAATGACAAAAACGTTCTGCAATAAGAAACCAAATGCATTTGGTTCTTTATAGAAAAACTGTACTGCATTCAATTTTAGTTTGCAAGATAGAACTATTGCTCCACAGATGGCGTTAATATTGAAAATGTTTAATTCTTTATTGCAGAATGATGACAAGGGATATTTGGGTCCATGTAATGCTAATATCTCGATTTACAACAATTTGTCGGTTGGTTCCCTATTGCATAACGGGGTCCAATTTACCTATAATAAAGTAAGAAATATTCTCTTTCATTCTTTAACCCATTTTTTTCAGGTGTGCATTTTGTATTGTGGCTTTACAGCATATTGATCTACAAAGATTTGGAATATGAAGCGATGATAAGAACAGGCAGAAAGAACAACATTGCACTTACTAGAATGAATTCATTAGATGTTTGAATTGAATGCCCAAAGGAGGATTTGTTTCTCGTTGCCATACGGTACCTTGGGAGCCATGTAATTGGTAGCAGAGAATTTAAATATATTTGGAACCACAATGTCATCTATACTTACCCCCAAGTATAGGCTACTTAAGTGATAAATATAAGTTGAATTTTATAAAGTAATTTCAGTCAAAACAGTTTTTAATATGAACTTGCAAGTGTCCATTATCTCCCCATTAACAGGGAGACATATTGAACTTAATAAAAATAGTGTTTTGTCACGTATAAAAAATTGTGTAGGGCTTTTACTGTTACGACCTGTATGCCGTGACGCCACGCCTTGGTTGGCATGCAGGTTATATAGCTCAGATTCGGGATCGATCTACGTCAGGTGAGAATATATGATAAAGAGAGCACTTTGATTAAAAACAATAACAACGTCTATTGGTTAAAGACTTAATGAGAAGTCAATAAAAACGTCTATTGGTCAGAGACTTAATGAGTTTACGCTATACCCGATTACTAAGGTGCGCATGCTTTTTTTTTTTGATTGAGGTATATTTTTCAATTGTTTATAGGTCTGTTTTAAAATATATTTTTTAAGAGTTGTGTTGTGTTTTATTTATGGATGGTTTTGACTTAATTAGACTCAGAGTTTGCACTGAACTTTAACTACTTAACAGATTCTGCTTTGAAAATTATCTTTCCCAGAACTTTGACAAATTTATCGCAGATTCGACTCTTACTACTGTAGGTGGGTAACCCCCAGAGCCCACGCACCTGCGTGTTGCGAAACTCAGGTTTAGGTATGAGATAAGGTTGCATGTTAGGACCTCACGCACCCGTGTGCTGCAAGGAACTGGTTTAGGTGAGAAACAAAGTCTGCCGAAGTGATGGTTCGCTTGCGTATTTATATAATGAAATGTGCTGATCGTTGCACTTTAAAGGTATATAATCGTTTGCGTTGATCGCTTGCATTGTTTATAATTTGTCTTTAATGTTTACATAATATTTTCCAACTTTGGACAGGGTGATATGGCGACGCGCTTTCTGTGTAATATTTTTTTAAAAGAAAAAGATGTTAAGTGCTCGTGGAGTTATGAAGAGTTCCACCGAGATTAGTTGATGTTCACTTTTTGAATTAGACCAGCTATCCACAGCTACAACAATTACCCGGCAGGTCGGAGTGCAATTTGCCCGCAGCTCAATAATTCGGAGAATAGGTTCGTTAGGCGCCACCGAGTTTGTAACAGACCGAACTGGAAATCTCCACGCTATTAGTGAAACCTGCTCCAAGACCTTCACTCTCCAAGGTAAACCTAGCCGATAAGGAGCGCTAAAAGGATGCCACCACCCATTCACTAGCAATATTAAGACAAGTAAATGGAAAATCTTAACTGCTGTTGAGCCAAATAAAACACGCCACAGATACGATACTATTTATCTATTGTTCAACTTGAAACACAAATACAGTAAATTTAAAGAGTTATGCGGATGCACCACCAACCGACGAGAATACTAATAAAATTAGTGGTATTAAAAAGAACATCTAGTCAGTGGTAGTCCAAAACTCAATGTAGATCTAGATATATTAAGAAATGAACAAATGAAAAGGCACGAATTATGTGCTCAACGAAAAAAAAAACAAGAATTTGAGTTTTGACTCCGCGCGGAATCGTGATCACGTTAGCCGCAGAGATTAGGTAGCGCAAGTACTTAGAGGAAGAAAAGGTGCCAACTTTAAAGAGACAATGATACCAAAAAGGTGGTTAAACTAAGGGTAACTATCACTTATCTGGTGTTATAGTTCCACCGTCAGGTGAACACGGACGACTTGTTCTGGACCCTTATTCCATATCAGTAGGTAGGGTGAACTACAAAATCCAAGCCGGGTGGAAGGACTACAAATTTCCAACGGTTCTAACCGGGTGGAAGGACCCTAGGAATAGAAACATTCCCTAGTAACGAGTCACAATAACATGTGAATCGATTGCTATTATATACATTCCTTTCAAAAGGATAATTTGTCAGAGATTAAATTTCGGATTAAAAAGATAAGGTTTTCTCTTTTTCAGTCAAATTCAAAAATGAACCAAAAGTTAAAAAAAAAAAAACAAAGAATAAATGAGGAAAAAAAGCACCACGGTATAATATATTAGAGCAATGGAATTATTACAACTTAAACTCAATACTATTTATGCAGAAAACTAAATAGGTTCAGTTCGCACAAGAGAAGCCGACATCATCCGTTAAAAATAATATGACAGCATTTAGAAGAAGGAAAAAAAGAAGTCCAAGAATTTGGACCGAGTTCGGCACAGTAAAATAATTGTACAAAATCGGTAAATACAGTAAGTAACAGCGATAATACCGAAAAAGGAGGTGAATAAATGTAATTAAATAAATTGTACAAAGTCTGGTACAGTGTAACACTTGTACCATATCGATAAACGAACAACACCGTTATCTTGATAAAGAAAAAGTCATAAAATTGATTCTTATAAAATGTACTAAGTTTAGTACACTAGAAAATTTGTACTACATTGATAAAAGGTGTTATCATACGGAAGAGAAAGCTGTAAAATCACTTTTATGAATTGTACAAAGTCCAGTACAATATAATATTTGTACTACTTTGATAAAAGATGTTATCATACGGAAGAGATAGCTGTAAGATGAATTTCATGAATTGTACAAAGTCTAGTACAACAAATTTTGTACTAAATCGATAAAAGAGTGGACTATAGTTATCATGCTGTGCAAAAAAAGGAACAATATGGATTTTTCGGAATTGTACTAAATCCGGTACAATATAATATTGATACCATACTGATAAAAGAGTAAACTACGGTTACCATACTATAGAAAAAGCAATAAAATGGGTTTTATGAATTGTATTAAATCTGATACAATATAATATTCATACCATACTAACAAAAGAGTAAACTACGATTATCATACTGTATAAAAGCAATAAAATATATTTTATGAATTGTACTAAATCTGGTACAACATAATATTTATACCATATTGATAAAAGAGTACAGTATGGTCCACATAATGAACAAAAAGCACTTGGGGTGCCGTGCAGATTCCTGCGTAGGTGTCCTCCCAACATCTTATCAAATTTATCTATTTAAGGCCGCAGTTTGAAGAGTTTGAAAGTCTTGTATGCCCGTCCAATATCGGATATTTCTCAGCCATGATAGTCTTTTGCGTCCTATCCCCCTTCTTCCTTCGATTTTGCCTTGCAAAATCAAGCGTTGAAACGAAAAGCGTTCACCACGTATTAGGTGCCCCAGATGAGAAATGTTTCTCTTTTTGACGTGCTCAAATAACTCACGCTCTTCAAGATTTGCTCGACGAATAACGTCCTCGTTAGACACTATCCACCCACGAGATCCTCAGCATTCTTCGAAGTACCCACATTTTAAACGCTTCAAGTTTGTTTATTGACGATGTCCACGTCTCCACACCATACAAAAGAACTGACCATACATAACATTTCACCATTCTGTATCTGAGTTAAAATTTCAGATCATTATTTGCAAGAAATTTTCGAAGCTTTTGAAAGGTCGTTCTGGCCTGTCCAATCCTGCTCTTAATCTCTGTCTCTGGATCCCATTTAATATTTATAAGACATCCCAAGTACTTGAAATTATTTACCTGTTCTATGTGTTTTTCGTTAATACGTAATTGTATCGGTGGGATATCATTTCTACTAACAACCATAACTTTTGTTTTATTGATGTTTATTTTAAGGCCCAACTGCTCACTCGAGTTGTTAACATCGTTAAGGAGAGTCTGGAGATCGTTCGCACTGTCTGCCAGGATTACAGTGTCATCAGCGTATCTTATGTTATTAATGGGAATGCCGTTTACCCTAATACCCAGTTCACTCCCCGAAACCGCTGCAACAAATGCCCTCGTATCGTGATAATCAATGGTTAAATTTTACACCCGCCTCTAACCCGCTTCAAAAAGGTCAAATAAATTAAATTACTTTATTACCGAACATCTACATTACGTTTCGTCGGACATAAAATGAAAACAATTAATTGGATCAATCACGAACCCCAGCGAATAATTAAAAATGGCTATTCAATCCAAATATATAAGCCTATAGCCCTTAATTATTTTCTATTTAGTATGACGTCACGCCGATTAATTTAGCTACTAAATCGAGTTCGATATAAATAAAAAACAAAATAATACGCAAATGCAATTAATTAAGGCCACGAGAAGCGCAAAACATCTGCAGTTGATGAAGAATGCTTACCTCTTAACATGAGGAAATACAAACGTCATACACGACGCTAATCACCATAATGGCTTCCAACACTGGGCAAAGCAAACCCCGAAATCCTCGCTTAGCCAGTTATTTCCGCACCTACAGCACTAAAACTAACAAAACCAAATCGAGATGGCCAATACGAAAATTTCTACGTTGGTTATCGATAAAATCCCATCAGGATGCCTGGGATAAAACCAGATTTAAATACATCGACAAAGAAACTGGAGAGCTTGACAAAAGTGAAAGTACCTTACGGAAAAACCAAGGTGTAGCCGTGTGACGCTTGCAAGGTGACAACATCGCGCAGGACTTTAACATCGCGACTTTTCTCAGCGCACCAATGAAATGAATTCCTTAAGGCCACGCGAGAAAAATATAAAATCCAATTAAATATCGTATTCCAAATATCGAATTGCGCTCGCGGCCAGATTTTTACCGGGTCACTCAAAAGTTCACACATTCCCTCTACCACTAAACGTTGGTCCCCAACGTTTTGCCAAGTCCTCTTGGTTTTAAAAAGAAAGACCTCAATTCGAAAAGATATATCGCATTTCACATCATCTTACTATAGCTGTACAATACAAAATATCATCAGTGGTTTTGTTCCTTTCTGAGTCCATGCTGAACTTTTGTAACTCCCTTTTCTAGCCCCGTACTGCACTGGAGTATATGTCTTAGCATGGTTTGACATGCCCTTTCAACTGTTTGAGGGTATCATGCGTGAAAGGATGCTGGAGAGACTAGTATGGACATCCACTAGCGCTGGGTATATACATGCAACAAAAAGAAACGTTTTTTTACAAATCGTCTTAATAATACTACAACTGGATTGCGAAAGAAAAGAATGGTTTGTAGAACTTATTTGATTTAGAATCGTATACAATAGTTATCTATAATATTCAAAACACGGTCCTGTCTTTATACTATTAACCATAGTTCTTATTGCTATATACATAAAAAAAAATTAATTATCTATAAAGACGGTTCTGTTTCCTAGTATGATACATATATTACCAATGTTGCAGTTTAATCAACTTATTCCTATAATTATATTTAAAAATATTCATCTATACACAATTTGCCTACTTTGTTTTATAAAATATTGATTTGATTATGCAAGCATATTCAAATTTTCTAATGTTTCGTGTTAAAATGTAATTAATATTGCCACTGCCACTTCGTTTTATATTTTCTGGTGGTTCGTAACGTTTAAAAAATATCTTTTGAATGCCTCATGTACATTTTTAATTACTAAAAAACAAAAATTCTTTTATGCATTCATAGTTATTAATGTCTTCCCTTTCTGATTGATCATTTCTGGAAAAAGAAATTATGATTATTATTTTATACCCTATAAAGAGTGTAACTGTACATCTTACATTTTTTTACTCTAGATACTTTATTCTAGTTTTTTAGCTGTTGTCGAGTCGAGTCGAATACTTCATGGCGGCTAGATGGCGTTCTCTGGAAACTACAGTGAAAGTAACCGTCTTCGGTTTGTTCACGAATTTGCATCATGTAGCTTTGCTGAGTATCGATTTGCCCCATCTCTACTCGCGTTTGGGAGTTGTCATAATGGCGTGCGGTGCGTCGGGTGCATATATTTTATTCGTAACCATCTACACGAGTCCTTCCGCCTGACGAGTCCTGGGCTTGCGTAAACACATTTCTGACAAAAGCAACGGCTTTAGGGTCCAGCGAACTGTTTTCAGTGGGTGTAGTGGCTCAGTGGTTCAATGTTGTATTTCTGATACGGCGGACCTAGTTCGATTCCAGTGGCAAGACATGCTTTTTAAGGTTATGTTTGTAAAACTTTTTTTTTCTTGATTTTGAGCATGCCTTGGGTTAGTTTTGTCTGGTTGCGCCCCGGAGCGAGCGAAGCGAGCGGAGGGTCATGGGTGAAGTGAAAAAAAAATACAAATTACAAATATAAACATTGTGATGCGCGCGCAAGCCCAAGACTTGTCAGACGAATGTCTCGCGACAGTACTCATTTTGGCAGCCGTCAAGGTCGAATGTTATAAATGCTTATACAGATGTCAAATTCATTCAAAGAAGAGATATTCTTTGTGAATATATTCGCGGAAACACATGCAAGCTGATGTATATATATTACAATAAGTAATATTTCACTTTTCGCATAGCCCTCCGCTCACTGCTGCTCGCTACGGGGGCTCAAGAAAAGGAAACTAACCAGTTGCTAACTCAAATGTAACCCAGGACATACCCAAAATCAAGAAAAAAAACTGTGCTAACCAAAACTAACCCAAGACATACCCAAAATCAAGAAAAAAACTGTTAAGAAACTTAACCATAAACAAAGCAACGGGGTTTGAACCCGAGCCGCCGGCCGCCGCTGATAACCACAGAATTTAGACCCAACCATCTAGACCACGACGGCTCATGCTGCAAATTGATTGTATCGCGAAGACATAGCACGAATGAATCGCTCGAGTCACTCCACCTACACTAGATGGCGTTAGTATGAATTTGTAACATTCGACCTTGCCTGCAGCCATAATGAATACTATCGCGAGATGCCTCTCTTGTTAGGCGGAAGGACTCGTGTAGATGGTTAAGAATAAAATATGCTGCACGTATGGGGTCGTGTTTTTCTTTCTTTTAGGTATTTCCATGATCTAAATATAAAGTATATCATAAAGATGGTGAACGCTAGGCACGTTATTATGAATAAGGTGTTATGGCTGTTTATCATTTGGTCTGATTGTGATGAAGCTGTCTGAAGGATGTAGGCAAGTACTGCTGATAAAGTTAAATTGCATGTGAAAATTATACTATGACTTTCTATTTGCCAATGATATGTAGGGGTGTTTGTTGTAATTGTTTGATTTTCTGGGCAATATTTTGCAAGATTTCTTTACTAGAAGTTAGATTCAAGTGAGGGATGGTCAGCAACCATTTTTGGTTTATACATTCCTCTATATGAAATTTAGTGGGGCTGGGTATTGAAAGGTGAACTACTAAAATGCATAAACTACTAAGTAAATATCACCCTGTCCAAAGTTTGAACTTGAACTTGGAAAATATTATGTGAACATTAAAGAAAAATTATAAACAACGCGAGCGATCAACGCAAGCGATTATAAACCTTAAACGTGCAACGATCAGCACATTTTATTAAATAAATACGCAAGTAGGCCATCAGTTCGGCAGACTTTCCTGCAGTTCCTTGCAGAACACATAACTAGCCCAATTGGTTAAACAGTATTGCCCAACTCGTAAAAAGTGTCTCTAAGTACCAGAGACCCGTGGAAATTAAATAAGTAATTAAGAAAAATCATTTCGTCGGGTCGAAAAAGTACTGTAGGAAACGTTGTTTGAAATTCGTCACTCGTCGTGAGAGAAGGTGGTCTATAAGCTATTAAGGCTAGGATAGCAAGTTCCAGATTAACATTTATACCTAGACAGTAAGTTTAGTTTTAAATCATAATGCTTAGGGTGACTGTATGTATAAAAACATTATTGCTGTATGTCTTTGAAAGTTAAAATTCAGTGTTATTGCCATTCTGTATTTCATTTATTAGGGAATGTAGAATTTTCTCACCATATTCTTTGATTGAATTTAAGCTCCAGGGAAAGTTTGATACAAAGTAAATCACAGCGGGTTAAGTGTTAATGCGAATGAATTTTCTTTTTATTATGCCATAACTGATTGTCTGGTGAACTTTTAAATATCTTGGTCATATTAACAGAAATTACAAATTTGAGCCAAACCACTGATTGAATATAAAAATGCTCTCTTTAAATTGTGTGCTCCCTTAAATTCGAAACTTCAATTATTATCTTAAAACGGAAAGTAATTTGGCCTACGCTCATTTCATTATAGCTAAGGTTATATTTGGGTACTGGAAAGTGGAATGAAGTTACTGGCTACTATATCACCGTCTATAGATATTCTAATAAGTCCGCTCACTCGAGCGTGCCGCGGAAAATTTCCCTCCTGCCTGCGCCAATCCCTCACCCATCGGCTACATGTCAATGTCACGGCTTAGCCGTGACTCAGTTTTCGCAAGCACTTTCGCGATCGGACTGTGTGAATTTATTTTTACGGAATAGTTTTCGCACGATGTACGCTATTTAAAAAATATATATGGTTAAGATGGCTAAGAGTAGTTTTTCTTATTGTACTGTTGATGACTGTTGAGTAACTACACGTGATCTCTCCTTCTTTCTCTCTTATGGAATTGGTAAAGAATTATTCATTTATGAGATGAAGTGAAGCTAACCGAAAGTTGATTAGATGACCAACCCAAACTAACCAAATCTATTAAAACTGATTATAACGTATCGGAACCGGTTCAAATGACTAAAATAAGTAAGGCTAAATGAAACTATCCGAAAGTTGATTGGATGACTAACCCAAACTAACCAAATATATTAAAATTTGTTATAGCGTATCGGAACCGGATCAAATGACTGAAATAAGTTAAGACTATGTGCAACTAACCGAAAGTTAATTAGACGACTAACCAAAACAGACCAAATGTATTAAAATTGATTATAACGTATCGGAACCGGTTCAATGTCTCATATAATTTGAGACTAAGTGAAACTAACCGAAAGTTGATTCAGCGACTACCCCAAACTAACCAAATCTATTAAAATTATTTATAACGTATCGGAACCGGTTCAAATGACTAAAATAAGTTGAGACTAAGTGAAATTAACCGAAAGTTCATTCGACGACTAACCCAATCTAACCAAATCTTTTAAAATTGATTATAACCTATCGGAACCGGTTGATATGACTAAAATGAGTTAAGACAAAGCGAAACTAACTGAAAGTTGATTCGGCGACTAACCCAAACTAACCAAATCCATTAAAATTGGTTATAGCATATCGGAACCTGATCAGATGACTAAAATAAGTCGAGACAAAGTGAAACTAACCGAAAGTTGATTCGACGACTAACCCAATCTAACCAAATCTATTAAAATTGATTATAATCTACCGGAACCGGTTGAAATGACTAAAATAAGTTGAGACAAAGTGAAACTAACTGAAAGGTGATTAGAGCACTAACCAAAACTAACCAAATGTATTAAAAATAATTATAACGTATCGGAACCGGTTCAAATGTCTCAAGTAAGTTGATACTAAGTGAAACTAACCGAAAGTTGATTCGACGACTAACCCAAACTAACCAAATCTATTAAAATTGAATATAACTTAGCGGAACCGGTTAAATTCACTGAAATAAGTCGAGGCAAAGTGAAACTAACTGAAAGTTGATTCGGCGACTAACCCAAACTAACCAAATCTATTAAAATTTATTATAACGTATCGGAACCAGTTCAAATATCTAAAATAAGTTGAGACTAAGTGAAATTAACCGAAAGTTGATTCGACTACTAACCCAATTTAACCAAATCTTTTAAAATTGATTATAACCTATCGGAACCGGTTGATATGACTAAAATGAGTTGAGACAAAGTGAAACTAACTGAAAGTTGATTTGGCGACTAACTTAAACTAACCAAATCTATTAAAACTGGTTATAGTATATCGGAACCTGATCAAATGACTAAAATAAGTTGAGACTAAGTGAAACTAACCGAAAGTTGATTAGACGACTAACCAAATGTATTAAAATTGATTATAACGTATCGGAACCGGTTCAAATGACTAAAATAAGTTGACTAAGTGAAACTAACCGAAAGTTGATTAGACGACTAGCCAAAACTAAACATATGTAATAAAATTGATTATAACGTATCGGAACCGGCTCATTTAAATAAAATGAGTTGAAACTCGAGAAGTTTTCACTTCAATCACGTGTACTGTGCTACTCGCTACGCGCGCTTGTCTTCAGTATCACAGATTAAGCAAAAATAATCGAAACTAACTTTAATTAATCAAACAAGCGCATTGAGACGGGCCCGCTACACGCTTGACCAACCCTGCCTAACACAAAACTAAAATGAACTCCAACTTACAAACATAACAAAAAAAAATAAAAATAAAACATGTCACCGACGGGAATCGAACCCGGGCCGTTGGATCACAAGCACAGAAGCTGATCCTGAAACTCAACTGCGCATGATTGCAAATAGTTATACCGCAGACGCTAGACGCTTGTATAGAAACGCAAGGAATATAAGGAAATAAAATATAAGTCAGCAAGAGAAATAATCATGCGCCTCAAATCCTCTTCTCGACCTTTAATATAGATCATTGAACAATATCAATTCTTATCAGCTTAATATCACTATCGCTTTTCCTCGCTTTAATAAGTTATATAAAGTAATAATTTCAGGAATAATAGATATTGGTTTAAATTCAGCACAACACAACTATTGACTAACATAAAATTGTCAAAAGGGGAAATGTACCATTTTAATTTAAAAATCATATAGAATTAAAGAATAAATCTGGCAACACAGCCTTGTCTACAAACCTACCATGTGCCGTCTGCGAGATTTCAATAAAACCAAAACAATACATTGAAAGTCGGCACAGAAAAGTAGTCGCAATTACAGCAGATTTGCACAAGTTTTTAATGATTTTTTAAGTCACGAGTAGCACAGTATACGTAATAGAAGTGAATACTTCGTTATCGAGTCTCAACTTATTTTACTTTTTTGAGCCGGTTCCGATACGCTATAATCACTTTTAATGCATTTGGTTAGTTTTAGTTAGTCGTCTAATCAACTTTCAGTTAGTTTCACTTAGTCTCAACTTATTTTAGTCATTTTAGTCGGTTGCGATACGTTACAATCAGTTTGAATAGATTTGGTTAGTCGTCTAATCAACCTTCGGTTAGTTTCACTTAGTCTCAACTTATTTTAGTCATTTGAGTCGGTTCCGATACGTTATAATTAATTTTAATGGATTTGGTTAGTTTTGGTTAGTTTGGGTTAGTCTCAACTTATTTTAGTCATTTGATGCGGTTCCGATTCGCTATAACTAATTTTAATAGATTTGGTTACTTTGGTTTAGTCGCCGAATCAACTTTCAGTTAGTTTCACTTAGTCTCATCTTATTTTAGCCATTTCAACTTTCGATACGTTATAATTAATTTTAATACATTTAGTTAGTCGTCTAATCAATTTTCGGTTAGTTTCACTTAGTCGCAACTTATTTTAGTTATTTGATCAGGTTCCGATATGCTATAACTAATTTTAATATATAGATCTGGTTAGTCGCCGAATCAACTTTCAGTTAGTTTCATTTTGTCTCAACTTATTTTAGTCATTTGAGTCGGTTCCGATCGTTATAATCAATTTTAATAGATTTCCTTATTTTGGGTTAGTCGTCGAATCAACTTTCGGTTAGTTTCACTTAGTCTTAACTTATTTTAGACATTTGAACCGGTTCCGATATGATATAATCAATTTTAATACATTTGGTTAGTTTTGGTTAGTCGTCTAATCAACTTTCGGTTAGTTTCACTTAGTCTCAACTTATTTTAGTCATTTGAGTCGGTTCCGATACGTTATAATCAATTTTAATAGATTTGGTTAGTTTCGGTTAGTCGTCGAATCAACTTTCGGTTAGTTCCACTTAATCTCACTTATTTTAGTCATTTGAACCGGTTCCGATATGTTATAATCTAAGATTTGGTTAGTTTGGGTGAGTCGTCGAATGAACTTTCGGTTAATTTCACTTAGTCTCAACTTGTTTTAGTCATTTGAACCAGTTCTGATACGTTATAATCAATTTTAATAGATTTGGATAGTTTGGGTTAGTCGTCCAATCAACTTTCGGTTAGGTTCACTTCGTCTCATAAAAATTGATTAATTCTTTACCGATTCCATAAAAGAGAAAGAGGGAGAGAGAGAGTCATATTCTTTATCTCTCTTGCGAGTTGCGAGACGAAAATTCCAAAACGTGTCGTTACATGCATGGCTTTGAAAAATCACTTTTATGAATCCAAAGAATATCAAAATAGCGTAAAATTTGTGGATTTATAATATTTACCTTCACCCAAATTATGTATATAAGTTGAGTGATGTTGAGTGTCTGTTCGCTGTTTTAACCACTAATTAAGAATAAAAAAACCCTAGGTGGAAAACACTTTTAATGTTTGGTTTCAGTTAGGGGTGTGGCACGGGTTAGTTGGAGTTTTCAAGTTTTATTTAGTTAAAGACGAAATCCACTGTGACAACGCATTTGTCATATTAATAACAAAATGTAATAAGATACCTATCGACAGCCGAAAATATCAGGTTAAAATTGTTCCATTGTCGCTATTTTCCTGTTATATTTTGTAACTTGTGTTCGTAATTAAACAATACCAGTTGTACCTACTGGTATTTTTATCCATATCGTAGATAATATTTCGTTTATTATTTACTTATTTATTATAATACTAAATAGCTATTACAAAGTAGTATCATTAATGAGCTATAAATGAGACAGCGAATGTCAATAATTGTTCATAACAAATAAATAATCCAAACATTAATACATAATCATATTCATATCATTTATTCCTAATAGAACGCTCCCCGTATAAAAATAATCGAGCGGCAGTTCATATTGATCGTACACCGTAGCTGCATCCATTCGTCTGCTGTACAGTGGCCGAGTGTGTTCAAGGTCAACGGCAGTATTTTCCACGGCACGCTGGAGTGAGCGGACTTATTAGAATATCTATAGACGGTGACTATATGGAGAAATAGGGGTTGTTGCCCATGTTGTCTAGGTAAATTATTTTCAACAAAATAGGGTGTCAACACACTGGTACTGCGAACCTGGTTTTAGAAAATGAACAGTTGAAGAAAAGGCTGAAATTACAGTAAGTAAATAAAAGGGTGTAATCGGCGTTCATTACACTATACTATCAATCGTATATATTTGATTAGTTCGGACGATATTCTACATTTCGCTACAGGCCGATTGGCCCCGTCAACGTCAAATTTCAGAGAATACTGGGCTGCTGCCAAATGCGCAGGTCCGAAGATCGAAAGTTTGGAGTACGTAGACGTGAATCCATTCCTGTGATCTATACATAAATAAATAAAAAAAAAGATCGATTATTTACCTTCGATATTTTTATGAATCGATTCTGTGACATCCGATTCGAATCGATCCAAAATATCGATTTCTTGGAGAGAATCACACACACCTAATGTGCCCCTAGAATAATAAACTTGAGAAGGATGATTACATCACTTATCCTTGCCCGTACCACGTCACAGGGCTTCAGAGTTGTGCGCGCATCACATTGTTGACACACATGTCTTTATAGTCCAGTGAATTGCTTTCAACTGGTCTCGTGGTGCATTGGTCAGACGCTGTGCTTGGGATACGGCGACCAGGGTTCGATTCCCGTCGGTGCTTTTTATTTTTTTCAATTGTTTCTTTTTTTAAATTTGAGTTAGTTTTGTTTGGTTGCGCCCCGGAGCTAGGGGGGGGGGGGGGGGGGGGCATTGCATGAAGTGAAAAATAGAAATGTAACACTGTAATGCGCGCGAAAATCTGAAGCCCCGTGCGTGGCACGGGCAACATCTTGTGGTTACATCAACCGGATTTTTTTCACTGACAGCTGCTCTGTCGTGCCTATGGAGGGCTGTTCCGTAGCTACGCGGCGAAGTTAGCGCGAAAGCCTTAACCTACATATGGCAATGACGTACGGGCAAGACTATTTTTCTGATAAGCAAGGTCACAATCTAAGGAACTTAAACAATGTATAAATACGAATTACTTTCCAGACTTTCCAGTGTATGTACGTGAACATGCCTACTTCTTTAAAAATATTGGTTAAAACCTAAATAGCCAAATCACACTGTGTAATAAAACCCTCAGTTTGACAACTTCTTTTACAATATTAGGTAAAATATTATTATTCCTCCCAGACTTGCTTACATTTAAAAATAATATAAGGAAAAGGAGTTTTAAGCAAGTTATACATAATAAAAAATTTAGCGAGTCTGCTAGTACTCGAGACACTAATGTACGCTGTTTAATGTTTACATTTGTAACATTTGCATTAGAATGTCTAATATTACACTTCACGCATAGCCCTCCGCTCGCTTCGCTCGCTGCAGGGCGCAACGTACAAACACTAACCAAAACTAACCCAAGACATGCCCAAAATGAAGAAAAAAAACTTTTTACACATATAATCTCAAGAAAATAAAAATAGGATTAAAACTAATTGTAAAAATCAACGCGAGCGAAGCCGCGGGTTTTTTTTTTTTATTTCAGTGGCACACACACTAAAGGGAGACCCTATGGCGCTCGACGAGCGGCGTGTGTGCGAAGATGTTGATTGACACGGCTCTTGAATATTTGTAAGTTGTAATTAGTGGGAAACAGATGTCCTGGGAGTGAGTTCCACAGTGATGCAGTGCGCCAGACAAAGGAGTTCTTGTAAAGCGATGTTCTAGGTGTTTCCAGTTGTACGACGAACTGGTGCGCTCTTGCCGTCTGTCGTGACTGTCTGACAGGAGCTGCCAGGGGCGGGATGAGGCGGACCAAATCCTGGGAACATCTGCCGTGAATGTATCTGTAAAACAGAGATATATCGGCTACATGTCTGCGATGTTCCAGACTATCTAGATTCCGGGTCAACTCCGGGTCGCCGACGAGACGCACAGCTCTCTTCTGAATGGAATCCAGCAGCTTTAGGGTGTGCTTTGGTGCGGCACCCCAGATATGTGAGCAATATTCTAAGCACGGTCTTATTTGCGCTTTGTAGAGCAGGAGCAACTGCTGCGGTGTATAGAGTTTTTGTTGCGAAATAGCGCACCAAGCTTCTGGGAGGCTGATTTTGCGATATTAGCAACATGGTCATGCCATGACATATTGCTGTTGACCGAGACACCCAGCAGCCCGATTGACGAGGATGAAGGAATGGTCGATCCTGCCATAATGATGTCAGGGCCCGCTGTATTGGCCCTCTTAGTAAACGTTGCTGATTGGGTCTTTGCTGCATTGAACTGGACCAAATTTCGGTCGCCCCAAGTTTGAACTTTCTCCAGGTCTTGATTAATTGCTGTAATCTGCTCCTGTCTGCGGTGATGAGTCTCAGTCGCTGGTAAGGGTTGTTCTGATCTAAAATGGGAGACAAGGGTACTGTCATCCGCAAAACTGTAAACAGGATTATTTGTTTCGGTCAGCAGGTCATTAATATAGATGAGGAACAGAGTTGGTGAAAGTATTGCGCCCTGAGGCACGCCCGCGTTGATGGTGAATGTGTCCGAGATGTGTCCATCGACTGCAACGTGCAGAGATCGGCTCTTAAGGAAACTGGCAAGCCAGCTGCAGAGAGAGGCTGGCAGTTTGAAGGACGGTAGTTTGTTGAGCAGTCCGTCATGCCAAACTCTGTCGAATGCCTTTGAAATATCCAACGCAATCGCTCGAGACTCTCCGTAGTTCTCAATTTCCCTACTCCATATATGAGTGACATAGGCCAATATATCTCCTGTCGATCTCTCTTTGCGAAAGCCGTATTGATTATCACTGATTATTTTGTTGTTCTCGAGGTACTTGAGCAGTTGCTGATTGACTACACGTTCCATGACTTTGGAGATTATTGGAAGCAAGGCAATTGGACGATAGTTTGAGGGCGTGGTTTTCTTGCCTTTTTTTGGAACAGGTTGCACTCGAGCGACTTTCCAAGAAGATGGGTAAATCCCTTTTCCGTAAGACAGAGAAAAAAGCCTAGAGAAAACGGGTGTTAGTTTGTTGGCGCAGTTCTTTAACACGATGGCAGGTATTCCGTCCGGTCCTGATGCCTTTTGCGTATCTAGATTTTTAAGGATTTTACGAATATCACGGTGATGAAATTTGACTTCTGCCATGGTAGTGTTGATGTTCGATGTGGTGGGGAGAGTCTTGCCTTGGGGGACGTCTAAGGTAGAGTGCGAAGAAAACATTTTGGCGAGCATGTTTGCCTTTTCCTTGGCTGTAGTCGCCGTGATGCCACGTTCGTCTGTCAAAGGTGAAAGAGACGTTTCTGTAAAGTTGTTACTTACTGCCTTTGCTACCGACCAGAAATTCCTGGAGCCACTGGGGCATTGCAAGAGTTTATTCCTGATCCTTTGATTGTGTTTGTCCTTAGTTTCGTCGATAACACGCTTGCATTCGTTTCTCGCTTGGACAAAATAATTGCGATTTTCAGCGGTCTGATTTTGCTGCCAGTTCTTGTAGGCTTGCTGTTTCCTACCCACAGCTCTTTCGCATCTTCTGTCGAACCAGGGCTTTCCTTTTGATGGTAACTTGATGGAATTTGGGATGTATGCTTCCATTCCTGAGGAGATTACTTGCGTGATCTTTTCGCAGCAGACTGACGGGTCGTCAGCGCCAAAGCAGGCGTCGAACCAAGGAAAATCCAGGTAGAACTCCCTTAGATCATCCCAGTTTGCAGAATTGTAATGCCAGATTTTGCGAGGCAATGGTGGATCCTTCTGTATGAGTGGCAATTCACAAACCGTTGTAATAAGTTTGTGGTCGGAAGTACCTAATGGCGGACCAACTGTAACTGTGTACTGGACAGGATTGGTGGTTAGAAAAAGATCCAGGAGGGCGGCGAATTCGCCCCTCTCTGAGATTCGAGTTGGTTCGTCTACAATTTGAGTAAGCCCGCAGCTGATGGCGAATGCTTCAGCCTCTCTACCTTCGTTGTCGGTCTTGTTGTGATGTTTGAGCCAGTTGGTGTTGTGGGCATTGAAGTTTCCCAGAACGATTATTTCTGAACTGGGATGATCAACCTGTATTGAGTCAAAAGTGGTAGCTAGTGTTGAAAAAAAGCTTTGGTAGGCTCTATCGCTCGAAAGGCGATAGAGACAACATATAAACTTGGTTAATTCCTTGGCGGTGAACTTGAGCCACATGACGTCAAAGTTGTTCGGTTCGAGTGTCTCCTCGCGGTGACATGAAAGGTCGCTTCGGACAAAAAGGCATATTCCGAACTTATGTCTAAATCGGGTATGTAAGTCGTAACCAGGATAGGGGTAGTTCACTGTTGTTGTTGTAGAACATACTTGTGTTTCTGTAAGGGCTAGTATGTGTGGTCTATTTGCTTGTAGATGTTGGTGTACCGAATTTATGTTTGTATTTAGGCCTCTTATGTTACAGAAATTAATTCTAAATTGGTTCGGTATCTTTGCTGTCATGGTAAAAGCTAAGGTGTCCTATGTCCTTTACTATAGTCTTGAAAATACAAAATTTCATGATAAATAGTTTACGCGTGGAAAATGGGATAAAACTAACCGTAAAAATGAACGCGAGCGAGTAGTTTATGCGTGAAAGCGTAAGAAACAAAGAAACAAACACATTCGCATTTATAATATTAGTTAGGTTTAATAATACTTACTGGCAGCTTCAATCGGAGTGGATTAATTCACTGCACAAATTCGACACGAAAATCTAATGCCACCAGGAATAACATCAGGATGGATACAGCTTATTAACTACAAGCTAGTCATTTTGGGGCGGCTGCTTCCTTTGATTAAAGTCAATAACTAAATTTTGCAAATTTTAGAAGAGGACCATGACTCAATACTGTTTTAAACGTCTGGGTATCTGAGTAATACTTTTGACAGTTCTTTTAATTTAAAATATGCTTTTTTATCGTCTAAAATCTGTTTGAAAATGATTTTAAATGGCAAAATTGCATAACAATACGAAACTTTCGGACTTTTTTGGGCGATAGCCGTGGCTTTGGACGAATTTGTCGTGAATTTTGAAGCGAAAATTCATTTCAGGTTCAACCGTCCATTAAAAATAAGCTGGGCAATGGATCCAAATACACTACGAATATAATATAATGAAAATCTAATATCGCCCTAGCGGCTAGCTTTTTAGAAGCGCCGTTTGAGTCGTTGCAATCACGGCCGTCCTGAATTAGCTTGCTCCTCAATGCGCACGGGTGACAATGTCACAATCGGTTTACACATTCCGTCCCCGCATTTCCGTCCCATTTGCCGAAATTTACCCTCATACCGCCGCATAAGATCACACCTCAAAATATTGTGGTAATTTTTTAACCTTGGTCCTTCTAGGGTTAAAGTTAAAGTTAAAGTTTGGCGGATGTTTTTTGAAACATACCATATAAAGCTGATTTATAAATTCAAATGAGAAAGAAAGGAAATAAATAATATCCAAGGGAATGTTCTTACGATATTAAATGTAAAATTCTGCAAATCTAGCTCCTCTAATAGGTACATTTTCGGTATTTTCATGTGTTCCATTAGAAGTGGTAGCAACCATTAAAATAACTTGTTCAATATTTTATCTTACGCCTTGTACTAGACTATAGACATAAGAGTGTCATTGTCAAAATTTTGATATTCCAAACTCTCAGTATTAAATTTCTATTCATCAACAATCAAAATTTCCAGTGAGTTGCATACATGTTCAGGTTAGGTTGGGACCGTTCTATGGAGATAGTGCATCTGGAGCACTGGGTACAATTTATGGATGATAGTGAAGTTGAAAAGTGGTATAAGGAGAAACTAGGGGTTTCAAAAGACAGGTAAAGAATTCAGCTTTTAAGAGCTATAACCCATTCAGCTAAATATCCTTTTTTCCCACAAGAACAAATCTGAGTCATAAAGTCAACGTTATTATAATGAACATTCCTAAAATATTAAGCATTTCACCTAATACCGTTTCCCCATTTGATGGAAGTTAATACGCTGCATTAAAACCAACATTTCAATTTTTAGTAAACGTGTTGCTGAAATGAGCGCTTATGAGCAAGATTTCTTGGAAAAAGATATCCAAACTTTAGCGCGAGAAATACATAGAAGAAAATTTAGTCACGTTCTGTATAAAATGCAAATGAATATAAAATTACTTGATATCATGGACCAGATGGAAGTCTATTATATGTACCATCTAGAAGAACCATGTCCAAATATGTTAAGGAGAAATGTTGAAAAACGTATTGTGAGTTTTATGGAAAAACATAAGAAGGTTGGAAACAGCAGCTTATCAGAAGGCATGCTGTTAGAACAAGAAATAGAAGTAAATTGAAACGCAAGGAACGTTGATATATCAAGCTAATGCGTATTTCAAATGATTGGAATCTAAATAATGAAGTAACATAAATGCCCATTTCAGAGTTCAATACAAAATTACAATTTTTTTATTCAGAATCCGTAAATTAATGAAAAACAATAAATTAATTCTTCAGTTACCTTATCGGATATGATCATTAACTACTTAAAAGTAGTTTCTAAGTAGGTTAAAAAAGTTAAAAGCCCGGATTAGTTTTTCAATTTAAAGAGAGTGCCTTGCATATTATAAAAATTTACAGTCCCGCATAATTCAACATCACGGTCACCAGCCCACTCGCGTCTAGAAATTATAATATACTTTGGCTAGTGGCTCTCACAAGGTCAGTGCGCCCGGTGTTGTGATTGAATATCATACCGCTGCTCTCCGATTGGATTTAAGTACAAATACTACCTGTAAATAACTGTTTGTGTGAATCATGGTTGGGAGAGGTGTAAGATTGGATTGTCCTACTGCTTTTTTTTATTTTTTTTCCTGATTTTGGGTATGCCTTGGTTTAGTTTTGGTTAGTTCCTGCTCATTGAGCCCCCGTAGCGAGCGAAGTGAGCGGAGAGCCATGCGTGAAGTGAAATATTAGTTTAATGATAAAAAAAATATGGGTTAAGAACCGTAATATTGTGGACATACAGCAGCTTGCATGTGTCTCCGCGAATATATTCCATATCCTACCTCAAATCACTATTTAAGTATCCACAGATGACCTTGTGATAGCCAAGGAGTCAAGAGCCGTATTCGATGCACTACTTTGGATCGATTCAGATAGATCTAACTGAACTTTATTGAACTGATTCGTGTTCGATTGTAAAAATATCACTTTGCCCCCACTACCTAAAAAGTGATCCAGCTCACCTGTAAGTGAACCGAAAATGGACCGGGATAACTTAGATCGGTTCAGTAGTTCAGGTAATAGATGTCATTTAAATGTCAATTGTCAATCGGCTCTTTTCTTAAATTGTGTTCATAATTTCATTTGACCTTGGCTCACTGAACTGAAATATCAGTTCAGTTTCAGTTCATTTTGAACTGATCTCCAGTCTCAATCGAATACGGCTTAGGAGCCAAAGTATATTATAATTTAATTTCTAGACGCGAGTTCACCAGCCCACCCAATTATCAATATGGTTTATAATCGTTGCTTGCTAGAGTCTAATATTTTCCGATATTACAACTCTATAGTGTGTTCAGAAATGTTTGATATCACACAACCTCAACTAAGCCGCACAGAGTAGGTGCAAACCATAAAAACGTAGTAAATCCTAGGTATTACTGAAAATTACCTACCTTTCATGATATTCCAGCATAAAAGGATGATTTCATACTGACATACAATGTTTTTATAGCACTTAAATTGCTTCAGATATATAGTAATCTGTGTAGATATACCGAGCGTCTCGCCGCTGCCGCTGTGGGAAGCCTGATTCCGAACTCCGCTGGTCAATTACAATCCACGTATTTCGAAACACAAGTCTAGTGTCCGTCTCAGCTACAAGCAGAAACGCATCCGACCAATCACAGTGCTTCCTACATAGCCACCTAACCCAACCTAAAATTCTTATCTATAATTTTAATGAGTGTCTCGCGACAGTAATGATTTTGGCTGCCATCAAGGTCGAATGTTACAAATGCATACTAACGCCATCTAGTGTAGGTGGCGTTGACTCGAGCGATCGCGTTTAAAGATTCTTTACAGGCGTAGCCGACTATATCAAAATCGGCCTCTCCTATTGGTAGATCCTCATGACCCTCCGCTCGCTTCGCTCACTACGGGGGCTCATGAAAAGGAAGTTAACCAGATACTAACCCCAAACTAACCCAAGACATACCCAAAATCAAGAAAAAAACTGTTTAGAAACATAATCTCAAAAAAAAATAAAAAAAAGCAACGGGGTTCAAACCCGTGCCGTCCAGGTGTGACCTAACTATCTAAACCTCTCAGCCACGAGAGCTCTTGCGAGAAATCGATTGTATCACGATGACATATTGTAATACGAGATGGATCGACCAATAGGAGAGGCCGATTTTGATATAGTCGGCTACGCCTGTAAAGGATTTTTAGATGCATCCCATTCGATGTCTTCGCGATACGAGTATCTCGCGACAGTAATTGTTTTGGCTGCCGGGAAGGTCGAATGTTACAAATTCGGATACAGGCGTCAAATTCATTCAAAGAAGCGGGATTCTTTGTGAACATATTCGCATATATATTACGATAAATAATATTTCACTTTTCGCATGGCCCTCCGCTCGCTACCGCCCGCTACGGGGGCTCAAGAAAGGGAAACTAACCAAGTGCTAACCCAAACGTAACCCAAGACATACTCAAAATCAAGTAGAAAACTGTTTGCTAACCAAAACTAACCCAAGCTAACCCAAAATCAAGAAAAAACTGTTTAGAAAGTTAACCGTTAAAAAAGAAAGCGACGGGGTTTGAACCCAGGCCACCGCCGATAGTCGCTGAATTGAGACCTAACCATCTAAACCTCTAGACCACGACGGCTAATGCTCTAAATTGATTACATCGAGAAGACATCGAATGGAATCGCTCGAGTCAACGTTACCTACACTAGATGGCGCTGGAGACGCTTTAACTTGATGGCAGCCAAAACAATCACTGTCGCGAGACGCTCATTTCGCGATGCAATCAATTTCCAGTAAGAGTCGTCGTGGTCTAGAGGTTTAGATGGTTAGGTCACAATTCGGCGACTATCGGCGGCGGCCCGAGTTCAAACCCCGTTGCTCTTTTTTTATTTTTTTACGGTTATGTTTCTAAACAGTTTTTTTCTTGATTTTGGGTTGATTTGGATTAGCAAACAGTTCTTTCTTGATATTGGATATGTCTTGGGTTACGTTTGGGTTAGCACCTGGTTAGTTTCCTTTTCTTGAGCCCCCGTAGCGAGCGGTAGCGAGAGGAGGGCCAT
>MU186380.1:54544-66139 GCA_016904865.1 Pissodes strobi
ATATATATATATATATATACAGCAGCTTGCATGTGTTTCCGCGAATACATTCACAAGGAATCCCCCTTCTTTGAATGAATTTGACGTCGGTTTTCTCGCGAGACACTCGTTAATTTTAGGGGTCTCTAAAATTCCGATCTATTATAATCGAATTTTTATAAAAACTGGCCAGCAGATTTCTGTCAGGTTTGGTTAAACTTCATAATTTTATTTATGTACACTTAGGGTAATGAACGCCGATTTACACTATTCCTTTACTTACTGTGTATTCGGCCTTCTCTTCACCTTCTGTTCATTATCTGTAACCGGGTTCGCAGTACCAGTGTGTTGACACCCTATTTCGTCGTAAAATAATTTACCTATACACTCGGGCTAAACGCCCATATTTCGCTACCTAGTTGAAAACCACTTTATGCCTTACTAGTAATTAATTCTATTCTCAGGTATATTAAATATAATTAAATGAATGTAAGCCACATCAGTTTCGTTTTGATATTAATAAAACAATTGAAAGGAAGCATTTTAATAGTGGCTGAATTTATTCGCTTATTTTTTTTAATATGACCTCGTATCTATAGCGCCAGAGTAGCTGTCTGCTAGTCAGTCCTTGCACATTAAAATAAAATGACACTGGTATTAGTATTTAGACACAGTGCATTTTTTCCAGTGTATCAACTTTCCTAGAATATTATATTTTACTAGATAGTCAAACAATTATGGAATAATATAATAAATTCAATCAGCAATATTCTTTTCCGCAGTGAATTAATTGAATAAAATACGAAGTATGCTAGCACTAGTATTTTAATGGAATACTCATCTAATTATCGAATGCATACAGCAATAACTGTTTCCACATATACAGGCACTCTACGCCTCATTATTTAAAATTAAACTTACTATCTAACGCTAGCATTCTATGGTTTTACTGAAATACTCATGAAATTCTTGCAGAAGGACAACGATAGATATTTTCAAATATACAAGCACTCTACACATTATTACCTAAAACTAAAGTTACGGTCTATCGCTTAATGTTAACCCGCAACCTGCCATTGTAGCCGCCCTCGCTCCTGTTTGACCATTTTCTTCCTCGACGGATGACGAATTTTCAACCACGTTTCTTAACTTTACTTTTCGAACCGACGGCATGAATTTACTTAATTATTTAGTTATTTCCACGAGCCTTTAAACTGTGAGGCACTAATTTCGGTTCGTTTGGTCAATACCATAAACCTAACTACTCCGTTCTCCGATAATTTCATGCTTTTATAGCCGCTTTTTGACGCATTTGCTCCCCAGAAAAATCCGATATCTGTACACCTGCACCAAGAAAACACGTGCAATGACGCAACATGCTCCAATTTTCGACGAAAACAACTAGTCTAGTTTTACCTGGTTTTTTACATTCCAATCCCTCAACTTTTAAAAATTTTCCATGCCCAGCTAGGTACGGAAATTAGCTCACATATGTGCAGGTTTAAAGTCCAAACAACATTCGAGCCTTATAAGGTAATATGTTTTTTCTTTCATTTTATTTCGCTGGACTGGAAATTAGACCCGCCCCTGACCAATGATGTTCTTTTTAGAGCAAAGTTTGGGGAACCTGCGTAAGAGTTGTTTGACCGCATATGATATTTTTTCTAGTTAGTTCACCTTGTGTCGTGTTCTACTGCAGTCGAAAACAAAAGAAGAAGTCAACTCCGATTTTTAAATTGGTTCTCGAATCTTGTGACACACCAAGCCGTTTATTGAAAATAAATTCCAATGGCAAGTGATTATTATTTTTAATTGAACGGCGTTAGGTGCTTTTGTTGTCCACTTCTATTAGGTAAAATGATGAACCCTTTTTTCGCGCTTCTGGCATTACTTCGTGAAAGTTAAACTTCAATTCGTTTTTAATTCTCGTTAATAAAATAAACTTTATTATTTTATTTGAACGTTTTCTCCCTGGTTTTGTTTCAAGACTTCATTTAATTTTTGAGCAATTAAAAATTAAATTTAAAAATTTTTTATTTTTATTTTTAAACAAATTGTTGAAACATTTCTTAAAATAAATCAGGTGCTGGCCCTAGTCGCCACATTAGTAAGTGTTTTTAAGTGACTTTCCCTGTGTTGGAAGGTAAACTGCTCATTGAACGTTGCTCGTCAATTGGTGAATATATTGTACATATTAGCTTATTGTGTACATTAAGGTAACATTTATCCTTGTATTATTACATGTATATTTCTGTATTTAATCTCAGCGTTATCTCAGTTAATCAAGCTCGCACTGAGTGGTTCCGTAGGAACTTGAACAAACATTTAACTATGTTTAGCTATAAAAGGTTGTATTTATAACCGTATATTTTGTTAGGATTATAATTGTTTATTTCGTTATTTAGTCTTTATAAGAATTGTTATTCTGATATTGTGTGAAGTCGACACGGAGCACTGAGAGAAATTGTCTATATCCTAGTACCGTCAGAATTAAATACTTTAATTGTCTATATTTGTTTATTTATGAGCTCTAAGTTGTTTTCAGATAAAATAACATATTAAAATATTCATATAATACTAAAGGTTTTTGTTTTATTTTCAAATTCACTTTAGAACTAACCCCTATGGTAATTTATACTGCCCATGTGCAGTATCTGTTTGTTTAGAAAATCGACCAAGATTGAATCTACAATAACCGTCATCTGCAAAACTGTAAACAGGATTATTGGTTTCGGTCAGCGGGTTATTAATATAGATGAGGAAGAGGGTTGGTGAAAGTATTGCGCATTGCGCCTTGAGGCATGCTTGCATTTATGGTGAAGGTGTCCGACATGTGTCCATCAACTGCAACGTGCAGATATCGGTTTTTAAAGAAACTCGCAAGCCAGCTGCACAGAGACGCTGGCAGCGAAGGACGGCAGTTTGTTGAGCAATCCGACATGCCAACTTTTGTCGAATGCCTTCGATATATCCAAAGCAATCGCTCGATATTCTCCGTAGTTCTCAATTGTCCTACTCCATACATGAGTGACATAGGCCAATATATCTCTTGTTGATCAGTCTTTGCGAAAGCCGTATTGGCTATCGCTAATTATTCTGTTGGTCTCGAGGTACTTCAGTAGTTGTTGATTGATTACACGTTCCATGACTTTGGAGATTATTGGAAGCAAGGCAATTGGGCGACAGCTTGAGGGCGTGGTTTTCTTGCCTTTTTTGGAACAGGTTGCACTCGAGCGACTTTCGAAAAAGATGGGTAAATCCTTTTTCGATAAGACAGAGAAAAAAGATTGGAAAATGGGTGTTAATTCGTTGGCATAGTTCTTTAACACGATGGCAGGTATTCCGTCCGCTCTTGATGCCCTTTGCATTTGAGGATTTTACGAATATCACGGTGATGAAACTTAACGTCTGCCATGGTAGTGTTGCCGTTGGCTATGGTGGTTTTGGGGGACGTTTAAGGTAGAGTGCAATGACAACATTTCGGCAAACATGTTTGCGTCTTCCCTGCAGTCGCTATGACGCCGCGTTCGGCGGTAGAGGCGTTTTTGTAAAGTTATTACTTACTGCCTTTGCTACCGACCAGACATTCCTGGAGCCACTGGATCATTGCAAAACTTTGTTTCTGATCCTTAGATTGTGTCTGTCCTTAGTTCCGTCAATCACACGTTTGCATACGTTTCTCGCTTCAACAAAATAATTGCGACTTTCAGCGGCCTGATTTTGCTGCCAGTACTTGTCTGCTTGCTGTTTACTCCCTACAGCTCTTTCGCATCTTCTGTGGAACCAGGGCTCTTCTTTTGATGGTAACTTGATGGAATTTGGGATGTATGCTTCCATTCCTCAGGACATTATTTGCGTAATCCCGTCACAACAGACTGACCGTCAATGCCAAAGCAGGCGTCGAGCCAAGGAAAATCTAGGTAGAACTCCCTTAGATCATCCCAGTTTACACGATTGTAATGCCAGATTTTACGAAGCAATCGTGGATCCATCTGTAGGAGTAGCAGCTCACAAACCGTTGTAATAAGTTTGTGGTCGAAAGTGCCTAATGGCGGACCAACTGTAATTGTGTACTAGCCAGAATTTGTGGTTAGAAAAAGATCCGGGAGACCGGTAGATTCTCTCTAAGATCCGAGTTGGTTCGTGTACAAGTCGAGTTGCTGATGGCAAATGCTTCAGCTTCAGTACCGGTCGGTCGGTCTTGCTGTGATGTTTGAGCCAATTGGTGTGGTGGGTATTGAAATCTCCCAGAACGATCATTTTTGAATTGGGGTTGTTGACCTGTACAGAATCAAAAGCGGGAGCTAATGTTCGAAAAAAGCCTTTGTAGGCTCTATCGCTTTGAGGGCGATAGAGACGGCATATCAACTTAAATAATCCCTTGGCGGTGAACTTGAGCCACTTGACGTCAAGGTTGTTCGGTTCGAGTGTTTCTTTGCGATGATACGCGATGTAACCAGGATAGGGGGCGTTGTAGAACATACTTGTGTTTCTTTAAGGGCCAGTATATGTGGTCTATTTGCTTGTAGATTCTGGTGTATCGAATTAATGTTCGTATCTGGGCCTCTTATGTTGCAGAAATCTATTCTGAATTGGTTTGGTATCTTTGTTAGTTGTGAAGCGTTGCATGAAGGGCCCCCAAGGCCACTCTTCGCCCGTAGATCACAATGGCTGGGAAGTTTACCTCAGGAATGTTTTGATCCTGGAAGCGCCATAAGAGAATATTACATATAAAATATAAACATATATTATGCGGTAAACATTTTTTACATCACTGAGTGCGGTAAAGTACTTACGGCACGCAATGAGTGCGGTAAAGCGTGTGGAAAATGTACTTGACAGCAAGATGATGCACCCTATCGCAGAGGTCAGGTCAGGCAATAAGAAATATTAGACTCTGGCGAGCAACGGTTATAAACAATAATGACAATTGAGTGAGCGGGACTTGGTTTGTTTACTATTTAGTTAGAAAGTTTGTTTGAATGTATTCATGGTCCATTAAGTTGTTCCCAAAAGGTCTAGTGGTATAGTGGTTAGATGCTGTGCTTGTGACACAATGCTCCGCCGGGTTCGATTCCCGTTAGTGGCAAGACTCTTATTTTTTACGGTTATGTTTACGGACGTGCCAGGGTTTGTTTAATATTTTGGAATGTTTATTATTTTCCTTCACGCATGTCTCCCCACTCGCTTCGCTCGCTCCTGGGGCGCACTTACACGCCTGTTTTAACAACCAAACCAGATCCCGCCCATTATGGTTTATAACCGTTGCTCACTAGAAGCGAGTTAAGAAACTATTTCAATGAACATTACAGAGAGTGGATTGGGGAAAACGGCAACTATGTTTGGACACCAAATAGACCTTTATCCCTACACTATTTCTTATGGGGTACGCTTGAAGGGTTGGTTTGCAAGCATAAACCATCAACAACGCAGGACCTTCAAAACCAAATTCAAGAAGGTTAGAAGGTATACAATATATTAGCAAGGAGACTGAAATTGTTAGGAGTGCCGTTCTGTAGAAACTTATACTTCTTGCATTGTCAAAATAGAGGACACATTCAAAAGTTTTTGGTGGTATTTTATTATATAGATTATTGCAAACAAACATCGTCTTACGTAAATTGATTAAGAAATTCATAATGATTCATTTACTGAAGAAGATTGGCAATAAATCCAAAACGGTAAGCAGCAAACTCACTTTGGGCGAAGCTCAAGCTCAGCGTTACTCCTTCAATTCATTATTTTATTATTTTCATACTTTATTTGCTGTTAGATTGCGGTTTGGAATACTTATCTATTATTGAGATCCCACGAGCGCACATCAATGGTCTTTCTAGTTTCATGTTAAAATAAGGTCAAGGGTACATTATTACAATTTTGGCAACATTGTGCACGCGATGTCATATTTTTCATGAAATAGGTTAAAATTTCTACAAGACGTTGCCCGTACCACATCAGAGAGCTTCAGAGTTACGCGGTTACACACATCACGCGCATCACTTTGTTGACAAACATGTCTAATATTGCACTTCACGCATGGCCCTCGGCTCGCTTCGCTCGCTACGGGGGTGCAATCAACAAACACTAGCCAAAATTAACTCAAAATGAACTTTTTACACATAATAATTACTATATAAAAAGCAAGTCTGCCACTGGTATCGAACTCTGGCCGCCGTATCGCAGACTCAGCACCCAACCACTGAGCTACGGATCAGTTGACAGCAATTCGCTAGACCCTAAAGATATTGTGTTTCTAAACAATGTAATGCGCGCGCAACTCTGAAGCCCTCTGATGTGGTACGGGAAACGTCTACTAAATGTCCCACTTTATTTTTTTTTGTGTGAAAAGAAAGGCTTCGTCCGCAAATGTTCTTTTTTTAAGTTTTGTTTTATATAACAGAAAGAGCATTAAAATATAGTAGTTTAAATGCTCTTTCCGTTATATAAAATATAACAGCAAAAATCCGCGGGTGCTTAAGGTCACCAGCCCCATTTTTAAGGTTATGTTTGTTGTTTTTTTTTTAATTTGAGTTAGTTTTGTCTGGATGCGCCGCGGAGGGCCATGCGAAATAATTTATACCAAACTAACGCCAAGTCCTAGGTGAGCGATTTACAGGCGACGCGAACGCGAAGCGCTGGCGATGCCGTACGAAAAGTTAATATAGTCGCACGGCATCGCTACTGATTCGCGTTCGCGTTCGCTGCAAATCGCTCACGTAGGACCGGGCGTAACACTTTATACTCAATTATTATTGCCGATATTCGGCCAAGGTCGCCGAGGGTAACGAGAAAAGTAGACCGCTGTCTGAAGACTCTAGTGCGGCAAAATGGTGACTTTTCGGTCGGCAGCGACTTTTCGGTTTGCTACTCCCATAGAAATGGAGTCCTATTTCTATGGCTACTCCTACTCTGGCGATTGGCAACACTGAATAAATAAATGACCTTAACCTTATAAAATAAAATGACAGTTGACCTGACAGTAAAATTTGTTTTTATGTATTTTGTATTTATTTAAGTTAAGATTAATATTATTTCATAAACGATGGGCATAATGGAAAATGTAAATAATGTAGAGAAAATAGTCTGGAACCAAGAAAAAGATTGATATGTAGGACTAAAAGAGAAATAGATCCGAACAAAGTAAGAATTTTATATATTTAATACTGGTTTTCATGTCTTTGAACTTGCCCCTCTCCCCCAAAATAGTTTTTTCTTCGATGTTATGGCAGTTCTTGCTATTTGCATTTCAGCAGTTCTGTTGAAGAGAAAACCGACGTTGACACTGGGGTGCTTCACTTCACTTGATTTTAATTTTGTAGTAGTTCTTGGAAGCTCTCTCTCTCTAATACCTAGTTTTCGAGTGTTTTGAGTTTTAAAAAATAGGTCTGTTAAGAGGAGGTGAAAACAATATTATAATAATTTAGCATTACCTATGTCTATTTCCTAAACCATGGCACCTAAAATTATACTGTTTTGACTGACTGAATCTTGGAATGATTCAAGCACATTGGGAGAGTTTATATTTGATCGGTTAAAAAATGCTGATGTGCCCCGTCAAATGTCAATTAAGCCATGGGATTCAATATTAACAGGAGCACATGCTAATACAGTGATTTTTCATTGGTTGGAACGAACTTTCTCAACTACGAACATAAAATTTGGTCTTAACTTTGACAAACATCCTAAAAATTAGCGAACTTTTCATCAACTGAGTTTATAAATTGAACTGGATGATTTGATTAGTTTATCTTGAACTATAATTTCAACTACCAACTGAACCTTAACATGTGGACTTTTCGAATTTATAGATCCAGTGTTAAAATACCAAAAATAGAGAGTTAAAAAATATAAGCAACTCTAAATTTTCTTACTGACAATATTTCATATAAAAAAGAGCTTTTTTGTTTTTATTTGCCCTGTTTGAAACATGTTCAAATTTGAAATATTTTTGTATGTTGTGATGTCCCATTTGGATGTGCTTTAAATATCAGACCTGAATTTTGATGTCAAAATTAGTTTTTCATGTTGGATCAACACTTTATTTATTTATTTATTTCATGGATGTACCATTTTACAAAATAAGAAACAACAATATATTAATACAATACAATACCAGCAGGTCACAAGAATAAAAATAAAATAAAATAACGCATATATCACATATGTTAGGACCTATCACCAAGTATCATTAAAATCATTTACAACATTCATAGGAAGGAGTATACTTTTTATCTGCAATTTAAAATTATCAATCTTAGTATTGAAAAAATCAACATCTTTGGCCAATAAATTACTGAGGCCACATAGCCTCTGAGTGGGAAGATTTTTACCATAATTAGTTCTACGATATTCAATGTGAAAAAGTTCATTATGTCTCAAATTCACTTGTGGAACCAACAAAGAAACCCTTATCACCAATGACTTTCTTGAAGCGAATAATTGACAAACATTATGTGCTATTTTAGTAGCACACTTTATTTTAACAATATATTGTATACTCGATTCTATATATCTTTATTTATTTATTTATTTATTTATTCATAATAACAGCATCAACAGCCAAAAGGCCAATTACAGATACCATTCTAATACTAACATCTAATAAATTTGAATAAAGTAAATACACCAATATAGCTTATCCATCCACAAATATCAGAATGAACAATAGTAAAAAATAGTGATAATCTAACCCAGAAACAGATCAAGTTATAAAGCTAATGATTGGATCTGAGAGGCGTACAATCTATCATTTATCAGTTTTGAAAACCTCTTTAAACTAATTAAATCTAGGTCCAAGTCACCGGCATAAATATTAAAGAAGTTGCACATTTTGTAAATTGGTGAATTTTTAAAAATATTCGTCCTAGGAAAGTCCAAATTAAAAGTCTTTCTCTGTCTGGTGTTATTAGTGTTGGCAAAAAACGGAAGCATTGAAAGTATTTCTGGAGAGTTAATTTTGTTGGTTAAAATTTTATACATATATACGAGACAGGTTTTGGTGTGACGATTCTCCAAAGATAGCCTGTTGAATTCCTGTAATAATAACAGATGGCTGAATCCTTGGTTCGGATAATATCCATACTTTTTAAAAAACATGTATTTTAGGAATTTACGTTGCACTCCCTCAATGGTCTCAGTCCACACCTCATATTGTGGAGACCATATAATGCAACAATACTCCAACACCGGCAACACCAGACTGTCAAACAATTTTATACAACACTCAACACTGAAACCCTTGGTAGACCTGATGACAAATCCCATCGCTTTATGTGCCCTATTAACCATATCCACAATGTGATCCGTAAAAGCCAGATTACAGTCCACCATGACACCCAAATCTTTTTCGTGCTTGCAGTCCTGTAGTTGCGTACCATTAATAGTGTAAGCATATTTAATTACGTTTTTATTAAGAGTTAAAGACATAGAGGAACACTTATTTTCATTAAAACTAAAATGATGCAATTTACACCAGCTCACCACACATTCCAGATTTCTTTGCAAACAGAAGCAATCCTCCAAGGAAGTAATTTCCATGTAGATTTTAAGTTCATCAGCAAAAAGTAAGGCCTTTGAATTACCCACAGAACATAATATGGCATTTATAGCAATCAGAAACAGCAGAGGTCCCAAATTTGATCCTTGGGGAACCCCTGACGTACTAGCATAAAGATTAGACCTAGCACCCTTGACCTCAACATATTGTTGCCTATCAGTTAAATAAGATATAAGTATTTTGATTAAAATATTTGTCACATTACTCTCATAGAGAGATCTCACTATATGGCTATGTTTGACTTTATCAAAAGCCTTCTCCATGTCGGTATAGATTACATCAACCTGCTTTTTTTTATTAAAAGCATTGTGTACATATTGGCAAAAAGTTATTAAGTTAGTTAATGTAGATTTTTTAGATAAAAAACCATGTTGACTTTCGGATATAATATACTTAACCTCCTCATACAATCGATCAAACAGGACAATTTCAAAAACTTTAGATGCACTATTTAATATAGTAACCGGTCGATAATTTTTCACTTCATTCCTGGCCCTTTTTTTTAATATTGGTATGACCTTACTTATACGCCACTCTTTAGGATAAGTTGAAGTTTGTAAACATAAGTTAAAAATGTGCGTAAGAGGCGTTACCAAGAAATCACTACATCCCTTAACAATATATCCAGGAATCCCATCAGGTCCAATGGATTTGTTTCCCTTCAATTTTTTAATGGCATTTTTAATTTCCGTCTCTGTGATCGGTATATAACAAAAGAAATCCTTGGAACATTCCTTCTCATGAGACGGAGGTATATCGGTTGAAAACGTGGAACAAAAATACTGGGCGAACAAATTTGCAATATTTTTGGTGCCATTTACAGAATGATTGTTATAATACATTTGGGCAGGTATACCGTCATCATTTTTTAAATTACGGATATAAGACCAGAAATATTTAGGATCTGTGTACATACTTGATTCAGCTTTCCTTTTATATTCTATGTAAGATTGTTTTATATTTGACTTGATTTTTTTCCTAATCTCTTTATATTTAACACCCCAAAAACTAAGGTTAGTTTTTTTGAATTTACTTAAAAATTTTTCCTTAGTTTTAATCATTTTAATGATTTGACCATTGTACCACACAGGAAAGACTTTCCCAACTTGGGTTTACATAGGTACACATTCCAAGAAGATATTATTAAGAATTTGACAAAAATTACTCACACATTCATCAACATCATAACAATCATAAATACTATTCCAGTTTTGGCTTTGAAATAACATGTACATCTTTTCAAAGTTTGCTTTTTTAAAATTAAATTTTTCGTTTATTATTTGTTCACACTCCTCGAACTTATTATGTATATTTACTTCAATTGATAATACAGGATGGAACTGGTCAACAGGCAACAATGGGTCATCCCCAGGCCTCACCAATGAGCCCTGTAAATGGGGGCTTACTATAACTAGATCTAACATAATATTAAAAACATTACGTACATCGTTAATCTGTAAAAAATTAGTAAACTCTAAAAAGCTGGCAAAATCACATATAGGGACGTTACAAACATTCAATACGAGGCCACGAAAATTAAAATCCCCTAAAATTAAACATTTACAGTCAAAAAGGTTAGTTTCAATACAATTGTAAAATCGGTGGTAAACATCCATACTACATCCAGGTACAAAGTAGACAACCACAATGTACACAAATTCTCTCTGGTCAAGGCTAATTTTAACACACAAAGCTTCAAGTTCATCATCGAATATATCACATTGCATTGCTACAAATTTGTTATTTAAAGCTAATAAAACACCCCCACCTTGTTTTTTACCCGTAAGTATTTGATCTCTATCCTTTCGAAATATTGTTTTATCTACACTCACCGGCATAAAAAACTGGCCACTAAAAACTAGCCCGAATTTCAAAGTTGGATTTCTCGCGAACCACTCGTTAGATATTGATGATTTTTTTTTTAAATTGTAAATTGATTCCTTCTTAACAGATGCTACCTCAGAAATTTTTATTCCGATTTTATTTTGAGCATATACAGGGCGCAACAATAATACGAAGTTTTTTGCCCGAACTTTGTAACACCCTGTAGGGTGCAGCAG
>MU186380.1:66539-91536 GCA_016904865.1 Pissodes strobi
CTGCTGCACCCTACAGGGTGTTACAAAGTTCGGGCAAAAAACTTCGTCTTATTGTTGCGCCCTGTATATGCTCAAAATAAAATCGGAATAAAAATTTCTGACGTAGCATCCGTTAAGAAGGAATCAATTTACAATTTAAAGAAAAAATCATCAAAATCTAACGAGTGGTTCACGAGAAATCCAACTTTGAAATTCGGGCAAGTTTTTAGTGGCCGGTTATTTATGCCGGTGAGTGTATATTAAATTCATTGTTCTTTACAGAACAGTTTAACCATGTCTCTGTTAGTGCAATTATATCGCTATCATGATTTAATAAATTCAATTTAAGTACTTCTAATTTTGTTTTTACACCCCTGCAATTTTGATAATAAACCTTTATTTTCGTTAAGTTATTTCTGTTATGTCGTTTGGGTTCTGAAAATTCAAAGACTTATTTAAGATTTCATTAACACCAGGTTCATCATTAGTGCAAAAAACGATATCATCTGCCATCTCGGTACTACCACTGAATTCCTGCAATAGATCACCATTTGTGCCAGTTGACAGATTTGAAACCACATTTTTAGTTATTTTTAAATGAATTAACGTTTTATTCCTTTTATGGTTATATAATTCCTGACCCATAATACCCTTTAAGAACTCGGTGACATTATTATTGCCCATCTTCCTACCTAACTTATTACAAATATTAACGTATAAAACACAATTTTCAGTACATCTGTTTACATAATTTAAAAAATTGTATAACTTTTCGTTATATTTCATTACTTGTTTATATGGTCCAGTTGCAGATAAACATATTAAATTAGTATGAAGACATCCTTTAATTTTATTATTAATATGTCTCATTTTGGGATAATTTCCACAAAGCAAGTCATTAGTACCACATCCCACTATTACGAAGTCCTTATCAATAAAGTCTTTGGTTAGTCCAGTAAGGTTTTCCAGAACCTGTTCCTGCCCTGCATTTGGTTTCACTAATGACTCAGTATTAAATTGAGTACCTATAACTGTCCTGGTCAATGATTTATTCAAACCAAAAACTGTTTGATCCCCCAGTATGAGAATTTTCCGCTTATTTACTTTATAACGAATAGATCTTTTCGCAGCTTGATTGGTGGCAACAAGGGAAGACGGTATTAAAGAATTTTTGTTACTGACGTCTTCAACTTTATTTGTTTTTTGAAAGTTGCTCTTATTTTCTTCTTCTAATACCTTAATTGATGTAACCATTTGTTTAGCCATGTTATTTAACTCATCCACCTCCTTATGCAATTTGGTTTTTTCTTCAAGATACACAGCATTTTCCTTTTCAATAATATTTATTGTGTTTATCAGATTTTTATTTAGAAGAGTTAAATCATTAATTTTCGAATTTAGTTCTTGCCTACTAGTATTACACAAATTTACTTCCATTAAAAGTTCCAATTCCCTGGTTTTTAATTCCTGCATACTATCACGTAACTGATCATTTTGCTTATTTAAGTTTTCAATATGCAAAGAAAACTTCTTTTCCGCCTCCGAAACGTCATTTTCAAATAGCTGACTATTTCGCTTTAGTCTGTCAATAAATCGATCTTTTACGTTAATGTCCTTCATTAAGTCCTCTATTTGGTCTTTAAGCATCTTTTTTTCATTTTCCTCTTCGTTGAAATCATTTTGGCACTTTTCTGAACATAGAATTTTGTAACCATGCAATCTTACCACATCTGACAGTCTTTCCAAACAACTGGGATGGACGTTGGGTGAGAATTCGTCTGTATATATTAGCACATGAGGGGGTAACGTTTATTGAAGTTATATCTTCTCAGTTCAAGTTTAGTTGGCATGTTGTCACAGGTATATCATTTCTCATTATAAATGTTGTCTATTTCGATGTTATCTAACCTCTTGATGATCTGTTTTTCCAGTGTTTCCATCTTCTGATGTAGGATTTTGAACTTTTCCTCCAAAACGTTGTTTTCCAACTCAGATACTTTAAGACGCAACACCTCAATCTCCTGATTTTTTGGTAGTAATGCTTCTTTGATAGCCTTGTTTACCTCTGCCGCGGGGGAACTGTGAGCACAGGCTGGACATAAAACAAGGCCTTTGCTGCCACTTAGAAGTTCTAACCCAATCATTCTTGATGCACATGAAAGGTGATAATTTATATTGCACAAATTACACCTCACACCACTTTTTTCGACATTGCTTTTGCAATATTTGCACTTTTACTTTCATCCTCTGCACACACATTTTCATTCGGTGCCATCTTTTAATAATCTCTGATGAATCTTTTAATAATCTCTGATGAATGTATTCAGCCGTTTCACGGGATAGCACGTATAGACGGCAGTTCCGCTGCTACTCTGTTTTTTAATAGGCTAAAGTAGTCTAATTGTTGAGTGATTTATATCATTGTGTGGAGAAAATTTCCCTCTAATAAGCCATAAAAAGGAGAAGACGCCAACAAAAAATCGTAGGTCATCAATACAGAAAATTCCACACCCACAACACAGAACTTCTCACCGCAATAATCTCTAAGGGATTCCCATTGTATTTGGGATGCCCTCTGAAATGCCAAATCTTAGCAACGAATTCTTTGTTTTTTCCTGTGGACTATTTAACACACATATTCTGTTTTTATTGCGTATGTTTATGTATATTTTAATTGTAGAGTTTTGGCAACGTATTACGTTAAATTAGCGTCTCGATAAGTTTAAATTGTTTTTTTTGCTTACCAGAAGCCATGCAGAAATCATTTAAATGTTGTAAAAATAAGGACTTCACAAATTTCTGTTGAATTATCTCTTTAAGTATATTTCACCCTAGCTGCATGAAGTGCTGAAATGAAATTATTAAGCTAGGCGGATATAAGATCTTTTGATATGGACAAAGGCTTGCAACAGCTAAGAGATGAGTTGGATGCAAAGGATAGGCACATTGACCGCCTTAAGAGAAATAGTATGGCATTGATATAGTTTATGAGGCAGAGAAAAAATTTATACCTCAGATCGATCAACAGAAGAAATAGTTGGAGACCCTGCAAGATGATATAAAGGAACTTAGAGATAAAGAGAGTGAGCTGAAAATAAACCTTACAGCCTGCAAGGAATTGGAGGAGAATCTCAATAGGCAAATCAAGGAACTATCGGCTATAAATAAAAATTTAATTGTTAGTATTGACGTTCTGGAAAAGGAGTACGTCAGGTATTCAAGTGAGCTAAAGGAGTTACGTATTCGGATGATGGACAGCGGAGCAAGATGTCAGGAAAATCCGAGGGAAAATCCGTCAAGAGAGCCAAGAGTTAGGTCAGGCAGAAGGAACACTAACAATGGCATAAGTCAACAAAATCGACGCATACTGGTGGTGGGTGCTGTGGTGCTGATATTCAGGGCTTTCTTCCCTTATTAAAGAAACTTACAGCTGAAAAATATTACATTAATGGTCAAAGGATCAGCAACATCACAGTCATGGAATTGCTAAACTTGGGTGCAAAATACTGTCAAAACGTTACTAAAGAGGACTTTGTGTTTCTGTTTGCTGAATCCCAAGACTCAGTTGATAGAAATGGACTCTGTGCTTCAAGTATTAGCAGGAAACTTACTGACTTTCGACACACAAATCTAGTCCTAATTGGTCCGTTGTCCACAGTGAATCACCCAGTCGTTAATAAGATCATTGCTGCCTAGAATTCGATGATTGAAAGCTGTTTTAAGAATAGTCTCACTTGTACTTTTGTGCCAATGATTTCAGCTTTGCCTATTTCAATCAATTAGAAATAAAACCAATGAACTCTCTTTATTCTTGTATGATCTTAATTCTCCAAATATAATAGCTTTAACAGAGCATTGTCTAGGAGAGGATGAGTTGATCGAAGTTAAGGATTACATATACAGTGTTTGTGAAGTTCTGTAGATCACAGTCAATACATGGTGGTTGCATGATACTATTAAATGAAACTTTCTTGGAACAAAACTCCTTTGAATTAGTTACTAAGTTCAATTACCTTTTAAAAGAGTCTGTATTAGAATTTGTTAAGATTTTCTGCAAGCCCATAAATACCTATGTCTTGTGTATCTACCGTTCACCTTCATCTGATTCTGATTGTAACATTTTTCTTATGGGCCTTGATGCAGTCCTGTCTGAGATTCCTAATTCTGCATTTGTTATTCTTACAGGAGTTTTTAATATAAACTTATGTGATAGGAGTTCCATCTTTACTATGCACTTATGCCACTTACTTCGGTCATATAATTTATGCATGCATGTAAGCGCTCCAACACGCATTACACAGTCTTCCTCCAGCACTATTGATTATATCTGTTCTAATTCTTGTGAGGAGGCTGTTGAATGTTCGATCGTGCAGGAGGCAACACTCAAACCTAGATTTGGTCGAATATTTAGCGAAACCAATTACAATCGGTTTTATATGTTGTGTGCCTCTTCTTGTTGGATCACTGTGGAGGATTCGCATGATCCAATATCGACTTTTCATGGTAAAGTGATGGATCTCTTCAATCATGCTTTTCCTCTGTCGAAAATAAATCCCAGAGTGAAATCTAAAAAATCCCAGTTTACAAAGGGGCTTAGAACTTCCTCAAAAAATCTGCGAACACTACTTCTAATCAGAAAGTTTACAGTTTGTCCAGTTTTTCATACCTATTTCAACAAATACCGCTCCTTATATCGTTGTCTGATTAGAATAGAAGAGAAATTCTATTCATATCATCTAATTACCTCCTCAAACACCCAGAAGGAGTGCTGGCACATCATCAGTGACATCCGGCAGAGGAACAACCGCGGCTTAGCACCACTTCCTGAGATCACCCCCCATGATTTGAATAATTTCTACTGCAGCATTGCTGACAATCTGCAGCAGAGCCTTAAGCAGTCTCAAGATCCAATGGTTTACTTATCAGGGGTAAATATTCCGAATTCCTTTTTCTTCTTACCAGCTGAACTCACCGAAGTTAAGCAATCACTGCTATCAATTAAAAACAAGAATAGTGCTGGTGAAGATGAACTTTTGCCAACATTTTCCTCAATATGCCTGATGATATGCTCTTGGTCCTGGCCCAGGCAGTTAACCGACAGTGGGAATTAGGTGTTTTTTCACCTTGCTTAACTACAGCCAAAGTCATTCCCATTTATAAGGAGGGAAGTTTAGATGATCCATCCAACTTCAGGCCAATCTCTCTCCTATCCACTTTATCAAAAGTCATTGAAAAGCTGGTAAAGACAAGTATGCTTTCCTTTATTTATTCAAACAGGATTCTAAACAAACATCAATTTGGTTTCCGGGACAAAGTCAGTACCAATGATGCTGTGTATTATCTACTGCAGCAATTATACACTGAAATGAATGATGGTGGAGCTTCTGCTGGTGCCTTTTTAAGTCATACCTTTATTTTATGGTAGTGGCACACACACTAAAGGGAGATCCTATGGCGCTTGATGAGGGGTGTGTGTTTGAAGATGTTGATTGATACCGTTCTTGAATAGTTGTAGGTTGTAATTAGGGGGAAATAGATGTCCTGGGAGTGAGTTTCATAGTGATGTAGTGCGCCAGACAAAGGAGTTCTTGTAAAGCGATGTTCTAGGTGTTTCCAGTTGTACGACGAACTGGTGCGCTCTTGCCGTCTGTGGTGACTGTCAGATACGAGGGGTAAACCGCTGCCAAATATTTGTACACCAGATTATACAATATTGAGTGACTGCACGGATTCACCTGATATTACACAGAATTAACCGAAGGTTACACGGACTTCACCAGAGACTACACAGACTTCACCTCAGATTACACATGATTTCCAAGATTACACAGATTTCACATATGATTTCACACAATTTATCTATGATTACACTGGATTACACTGATTACACATATGAATGCACAGACTTCACACTTATGTGAATATCCGTATTTAGTAAATTATAACAACTATTATTTGTTTAAAAAAAAACAGTTCTAAATTATTTCAATGTCTTTAATTAATATAAAAAACAAAAAAATTAAATCATACAACAAAGATTATCAAAAGTAACATAAATTCTTTGGTGAGATAAGTAACTAGTTAACTTAAGCAGTTTAGTTCAATTATTAACTTAAGAAATTACAGCTTCAAATTATTCCAATGTCTAATATGAAACAAAAATTTCCATACAACTAAATTATTCCAATTTAGGTCCGGAAAAATAGTAAAATAATATTATATAAATAATACCTACTCATAAAAACAATAAACAATAGGTTTAACTATTGCCAACTTATTAACTAAAAAAAAAAATGTTAAAAATAGATGAATTAACTAAAACTTATGTAGCACAAAGTTGCTAAAATGAGTGGTATCTATGTCCAAGAACCAAAATATACAAAATAAGTCAAACTTACATAAATATTCGCACATAATAATATTATGAATTTTCGCGAAGCCTAGAAATAATATGCTTTTTTCGTTTTACACACACGGAAAAAAAACATATCTTCATTAGGAATAAAAAGGGTTGCGGTAGTATCTGTTAAGTTACGTATTTAATTTTTGTTTATATATTTTATATTGTCTTTGAATTTGTAAAAGGTCACTTCTGGTAATTTGAAACGGGTCGTTTCCAACCAAATCTATAGGGCCATAAAATATGTAATTAAAATGAACAATGTCGACGTCGTCTGATTTGGGCCAAATAAATGATCCTAATTCAGATTTCAAAAATTTTAATTTAAAATTTTCGCTATTGACTTTTTCAATTACTCTTCCTAGGTACCACTGATTATCATAAATAACAGCGTAGTATTTCTCTACAACAATTTTAATATTCAGTGGAACTTCCGTAGGGTCTTCACTCCGGTCTTCATCACTAGAGTTAGAAAACGTTTCTGTGTCGGTTGAATCATCCAACTGAATTTCAGAATTACTATCTTCCGCGCTTTCATCGAGGCTGCTTATTTTTTTAGATATTCCAACAGGCTTTTGGTTCGTTTAACTTTTGGTTTAACTGCATTTGTTACTTCTGTCGGAGCTGACCTTTTACCTAGCCTCTTCTGCTGTTGCTTTCTGGAGTATGCGTTGTTAGTTACGAACCTTTGCAATCGGTCGTTGCTGATTCTCCCAGAAGACTCATCTACCAGCCAACAATATGATGTTTTTTTTACTACAATATTGTTACGTTTTTCCCGTGGGTTCTTAACAGAATTACAACTTTGCTTATTTTCAACTAATACTCTCTTTATTCACTACCACTGTATACAATTTAACACTCTATACTACTCTTATAACTTTACCACTAATATCTATTCAACACTCAATGATTAACTGAACTGAACTAACTAACATTCGCCTTAGGTCTGCTTATATATAATCTCAAATCTATCACGAATATTCTGGAAGTATTCCGAGGCCACTCTATATGATCTCGACGAGGCCATCGAGATAATTCCAGCGATCCGGAAACTTCGCGACCGGCCGAGCGATGAGTCATACACACAAAGAAACGAGCGGCACGGCGGCGGCTAGTTCTATGGGGTAGCACAAAAACGTTCGGACGGTTGTTAGTCGTGACAATATCTTTATTTTTTAATTTAATTCTAACGTATGGTGAGTCCTCCTTTATTTCACCTGTAATTTCCTTGGAAAAATCTTTAAGGGTAACTGATTTTACCTTGTCTTTTTCCACTGCATCACAAAGAATATTAAAATTTTCAGTTTCTTTTCTGTTAATACAATATTCTGGTTCGCTGCTCGGTTCGCCTTCATCTAAAACCTCGTCTAAAAGTGTCACAACTTCTATTTCTTTAGTAGGCAAGGTAAGATTTACACAGTCGCTTTCTGTAACACACAGGTTAAGTTTTTCTACTTCTAAAACTGCTTCTTTTAAAGATTTTTCTACGCATTCCTTGATATTTAAATTTTGTATATCCTCATTAGAAACCACTGTCATAGCTAATTTAAGACTATCCCATTTTTTTTGTTCTCTAGGAAATGCAAAATTATTACTAACTTCGTTGACAATATTATTTATAGCCCTTATTCTTCTCATGCGAAGCAAAAAGTCTTTAAGTTTACAACTGTGAAATACGTTGAGGTCATTGATCTAACCATACGAAACTGTTTCTCGCAAGTTTGGCTAGACATATTCGTTAAATTTAGTATATCAGGAGTTAATGTGTCAATTTTTTCACTTTTAAATAATAGGATCAGTTTTATTATCATATGAGCATTTAACTCAATACACGTGTAACAACTTAAAGTTAAAAAATTGTTTTTTACCGTAAACTCTGTACTTTTTTTAATTGAGGCTCTCCATATTCGCGATATAAATACAACAAACCATATCTTGTACACCCGATCATATAATGGAAGTTGATCGTCTAAAAAGGAAGCTATTAAGTTATTCATAATTTTTGAATAAATTAAGGTACCCTCAGTATCAGGAATTTGTTTAAGACAATTCATTACTGACGTAGAACACATTTTTTGGGCCGAATTGAAGTTGATTTTATCTTCTGCATTTATGTCACTTACTGTAAGTCTGTGTTCGTCTTTAGTGGTACTTTCAAGCATCTGCAGGAGATGGCCTACAGATGCTTTTTTGTTTCCTATTGGAAGTACAACTCCTGGTTTTAAAAACCTAGTACGCAATTTTGTCAGAATATGAACAAAATCTTGAAAGCAAATGGTGTCGTGTACACCTATGTTCATATGAAACCATGACCATGTTTCATTTGCAATTTTGGCAGTTACTAGGTCAAACACAGGAAAATGTGATTTTATTTGCATTGCTTTTAGCAGTCGTGGATCACCGTCCGACGAGTATCCTACTATTTTTACTCCGACTTTGTGTGCATTTGATTCCAAAAATTCCCATTTATTAAGTATGTCATGAGAAGTGAATTTATTATCAGTTCCCAAAATTGACAAGCAAAAGGATGGAGTTCCAGGCGTAAGGGGTTGTGCCATTATAATATATGCGTAGGATGATTTTGTTCCTTTTTTAAAATAATCTTCAATGACTTTAGCCGAGGATGCAATATAATGATTTTTTTCTGGTAAACCGTTCTTTAACGGCAATACAAAGCCTAAAACTTTGTTCGAAAGTGCATCGTACTCAATTTTTCCCTTGATTCGTGTTGCATCCTCGGAAATCCAGACTAGCTTTGGTAAGTTCCTTTCTTCTAGGTGTTGCAATAAGCCCTCAAAGTCGAAGTCGCCTTCCTGTATGATATTCGTGCTTCTCTTAGATTCTAAATATCGATCTAGTGTGAAGATTGATGGTACACCTATGATTGCCTATGGAGCCGTAGTTTGGTGGCCCAAGAGTCAACAAAAAACGGCAATGCTTAAGCTCAGTCAGGTACAGAGAACTGCCTGCCTAACTGTAACGGGAGCTATGAGAACATTGCTAAGGCTCAAAGTCGTTGGTGTGCAACCTAGCATAGAATGTGGAGAGACTAGACGCCACCTGTGGGAAGGGGCAGTCGTAAGACTGCCACTACTGCAGGTAAGTGCAGATAGCATACCTCCCAAGTTTGTCTTCGACAAACTATATGATGTACAAATAAAACCATTTGAGCCTATAACCGAAGGTGCGGTTAACATTTTCGTGGATGGCTCAAAAACCAAGGAAGGAGCAGGCTGTGGAATTTACTCCCGAAGCTTGCGAATTGAACTTAAATGGTCTATGGAGGGACACGCAAGCATAGTTCAGTCTGAGCTTGCTGCAATATCCATAGCCGCAAAAGAGATTGTTCGCAGGAATACTGAGAACAAGACTATTAAAATCTACACTGATAGTAGACAAGCACTACTGGCCTTGAGAAGTTGTAAACTTACAGCCAGGTCAGTACTAGAATGTCATAATTCACTGGAGGATGCTGCCCGCAAAAACAGAATTTCTGTGTGCTGGGTTAAAGGACATGCACAGTGCGAAAGTAACAAATCAGCGGACAAATTGGCTAGAAAGGCAGCCGGTTCAAACATTATCGGAGCCGGCCCTTCAAACCTACCTGTCGACGACGATACATATGATAAAAAAGATCACCCATGAAGACTTTAGGGCAAGATGGGACGAAACAACTAACTGTCGACTGGCCAGGGAGTTTTTAAGCTACCCTAATGAGTCTGCAGCAAAAGCATACCTGGATATGTCAAGGAAGACCCTACGACTCATGGTGGGGATTCTGACTGGACATTGCCAGCTAAGGAAACATCTCCACACAATGAGATTATGCGAGACACCTATATGCAGAGGCTGTGAACAGGAGGACGAAACAGTAGAGCATCTGCTCTGCGATTGCGACGCTGTTTCGGAACTAAGGGAATCCATTTTGGGAGAACGATGGCCAACCATGGCTTTTCTTAGAACAGCCTCCTCGGGCAACATCGCCGTCTTTTTTACAACACTAGGCTGGACGATGGCCTAGATGGATTGGTTGACCTGGAGAGGACGCACAGGGGGTCCAATGGGGCCTAAGTGCCGCGGCCTTTCAAGGCCACCCTCTCACCATTTCCAGATTCCAGATGGTACACTATTTTTCAAATTTGTATAAATTGTCTTGTAGAACAATCGGCCTCCAGTGTAGTACAAATAGATGCAAATTTTTCTTGTAATTTCATCGAATTCGTTTTTATTATTTGAAGTATGGCGTGCATTTTCATATGCATTTGAAAGTAGTTTTTGCAAAAAATTTGACAAGAATGTTTTTTTATCATGGTCCGCCTGTAAATATTTACTGGGGAAAATGTTAGGCCAAGAATTTTTAGATACGTTAAGTATCAATGTATCTTTTGCTTCAGGAACAGTCTCAATTATTTCACAAAGTTTTTCAGCACTTTTATAGAAGGAAGTAATTAAAGTCTGAGTTTCCGAATGTTTTTCTCGGGATCGTCGTGTTCTTTCCTTCCTAGAGTACTTATCACTGCCCCATTTTGATTTACTTTTATGATTGAAATTAATCAATACAGGATCCTGGATAGGATTACTATAATTTTCTGGATGTTGTCTGTGCATTGTATCACCGATATTTCCATTTGCGTTGTCAGACTTTACACTTTCTGAGGATACAGTATTGTGAAATAGTAAATGTTCCTCACTACTGATGTTATTCGTACTTTCCACTGGAATATCTTCAGAATATTGAATTTGAGAACTATGACATACATTATCAAGAGCAAAATCAAAAGGTTTACTTAGGACATCTACATCTTCGTCTATATCTACGCTAGTTGTTTTCAAAAATGGTACGTCAAGTGGTATATTTTGTAAAATGTGCAATTTTGAATTACTAGGTTGTACCATTAAAGTTCGTATATCAGTGGGAGTCGTTTGATCCATATTATCAACAGCAGTGAAAATATGGTCCTTATTTTTTGGCTCTTGGTTGTGTATTCCATCACCATCGTTGTCAGTAGTAATTACAATTATCTGGTCAGAATTTACCTCGGAGTTTATAGTTTCCTCAATTAAAACATTGTCAAATAGTGAATCTTCTTCATTACTCATATTGGAAGTACTAGGCTGTGGCATTTGAGAACTTTTTACCCAACTTTTTACTGCGTTTTCTACCCCAGATTTTGATTGAAGAAACGACTCAATTGTTTTATATTTTATTCTTTTAGACTGTTTGGGATCTGCAATATGTTTGTTCAATAAATGTCTAAAGACATTTGACAACACCCATCTTTTTGAACTTAACGCCCTATTTTTGTTAGGAAATTTTAAAACATTATATGAAGGTACATTTGCAAAAGCATGTTATTTCAGAGCTTAACTGATCCTCTACTTCTGAATACTTAGCAGCAATGTGAAAGCTATCTAGCTGCAAAGAAAATGTTTCCCACCTACTTATATCTACCCGCCCTTTAGCCCAATTTTTTATTTGCCTTTGTATCTGTGCATTTTCTTCAGTAAGATTTGAAGCTCTAACAATTTCAGTACCACTACTTGAAGTTTCGATAGAATTTGTCGATAAAACGACGTTAGTCGATCGTTTTTTCGACTTCACAATGCTGTTTATGTCAATTTTCTTTTTCGTAACTTCTATTCTATTTTTACAATATTCTACTATTAAATTAATTACTGTTTTGTGACCGGTAAGAAATTTGAAGCGATGTGGATTTTTATAAAAAACTGGTCCGAAATATTTTTCATAATCTTCTTTTTCTACGACGTCTCTTAGCTCTTCTCTCGCAAACTTTTCAATTTCCAGAATTGCTGTTTCATCGATTGTTGCAATTAACCTTGGTGAGTTAAATCCATTTAAAACTAAGAGGTTTTTCAAAAAAACAGGGATTTCCAAATCTAAGGAGACGCCTACGTCATAAAAAATGTCGGTTGAATTCTCGGGTTCTGTACTCAACATCTGCAAATATTCAAAACGCGATTACGACTATAGGTATTTAAGAAGATTCCAATATATCTGAAGTTTAGAATAAACCCCTCGATAAACTCTGCATTAAGGACACAATTTCTCTTCAGGTTCAGAGAAATTGTATTTAGCAAGACTTTTAATCCCGCGTTAAATCACCCGAAATCCTCTTTATCAATATTACCAAGTTTACACGGACGTTTAATTCACATTAGCCGCTAATGCGCGATTTAGTGAAAATATGGCTTGGCTTGCGTTTACACATCAAACTACGAAATCAAATATCAAAAAGAAACATAACAGACATTTTTCTTTCAATCAGCTCTTTTAGCTTTTTATTTTTCTCCACAGGAGAGATAATGCGAATTTACGTTTACTGTCGTTTATACGTGCGAGTTTAAGCAAGATCATCCACATATTTTTAAAGCGTTTTAAGCTAAAGCGAATTAGGGCTAAAACCGAGGTTAAAATGGTTTAGGGGTGTTTACACATGCGTTTTATTAAATTCGCATTTGGCTAATGTGCATTAAGACTCGTGAAAATTTAGTAAGCGTATCATGTATGCTGACTTACCATTTAACTTAGTTTAAAATTGCTGACAAATACATAAATGTTGGTATTTCACCAGATAATAATATTTCGCACTTAAGTCGGGACTTAACTATTTTTACAAAACACCGGCGGGTTTTTTATGGCTTTGCACTCTTTGCTCGAGATTATAGTCCGAAATACGGATGGTTAAAGAGGTTTATGCAGCATAACAGGTATTATAACCATGCAAACAAGTCCACACATGTGTAGCCGTAGTTCGACAGCCGGGGAGGCGCATGCGTTGCGATTTCTATAAAACTGTCCGACGTTGCCAAACATTATTTTCTAACATATTCGAGTTACTTGTGAACACGCTTTTATTAGCTTCACTTGTAAGTTTGTAACTAAATATGTAACAAATCTTTCAAATTAATTTTAACCACCAGACGTCTGATTAATTTGAAGTTTACACACGTAAATGTCCAATAATAACTTGATTACACTCGTGATTAGATAAGGATTACACGGACTTCACTACTATTTCACGGATTACTCAGGATTACACCTCAAGATTTCACGGATTACACATGATTATTCGTGGATTACACACGGATTACACATAAGTACATGCAGATTTCACATGACTACACATAGATTTCAAGATTTCACATGATTACACGTAGATTACACAAAATCTGTACACCAAATTACACCAGCGGTTTACCCCTCGGTCAGACAGGCGTTGCCAGGGGCCGGATGAGGCGGGCCAAATCCTGGGAACATCTGATGTGAAAGGATCTGTAAAGCAGGGCCATCTCGGCCACAAGTCTACGGTGTTCCAGACTATCCAGATCCCGGGTCAACTCCGGGTCGCCGACAAGACGCCCAGCTCTCTTCTGAATGGAATCCAGCAGCTTTAGGGTGTGCTTTGGTGCGGCACCCCAGATGTGTGCGCAATATTCCAAGCACGGTCTTATTTGCGCTTTGTAGAGCAAGAGCAACTGCTGGGTGTATACAGTTTTTTGTTGCGAAATAGCGCACCAAGCTTCTGGGAGGCTGATTTTGCGATGTTAACTGTGTGGTCATGCCAGGACAAATTGCTGTTGACCGAGACACCCAGCAGTCCGATTGACGAGGATGAAGGAATGGTCGATCCTGCCAAAATGATGTCAGGGCTCGCCGTATTGGCCCTCTTGGTAAATGTGGCTGCTTGGGTCTTGGTTGCATTGAACTGGACCAAATTTCTGTCGTCCTAAGTTTGAACTTTTTCCAGGTCTTGATTAATTGCTGTAATCTGCCCCTGTCTGCGGTGATAAGTCTCAGTCGCTGGTAAAGGTTTTTCTGATCTAAATTGGGAGACAAGGGTACTGTCATCTGCAAACAGGAATATTCGTTTCGGTCAGCAGGTCATTAATATAGATGTCAGCAGGTCATTAATATAGATGAGGAACAGAGTTGGTGAAAGTATTGCGTCCTGAGCCACGCCTGCGTTAATGGTGAATGTGTCGGAGATGTGTCGATCAACTGCACAGATCGGTTCTTAAGGAAACTGGCAAACCAGCTGCAGAGAGAGACTGCAGTTTGTTGAGCAGTCCGTCATGCCAAACTCTGTAGGCCAATATATCTTATATCTCCTGCCAATCTCTCTTTGCGAAAGGCGTATTGATTATCGCTGATTATTCTGTTGTTCTCGAGGTACTTGAGTAGTTGCTGATTGACTACACTTTCCATGACTTTGGAGATTATTGGAAGCAAGGCAATTGGGCGATAGTTTTAAGGCCTTTTTTGAAACAGATTGCACTCGAGCGACTGTTGTTACTTACTGCGCTTTCTTTGTGATATGGTGTCAGTGAGTGCACTTAGGATGGTGTATTATGGTTATTTCCACTCAAGAATGTGCTATGCAATACAGTTCTGAGGTGGAGAGAGTGGTAGTTTGACAGTATTAAGAGCACAGAAGAGATGTGTAGGATATTAAATAAACTAGATCCAAGAAGCTCTTGCAAGCAGTATCCAGTTGTATAAACAGGATTCTGATTTCAAGTCATTAAAACAATATAAACTTTGCCAGCAATGAAAACAGAGCACTTATAATTTTCGCAAATATCTTATTAGATCTGTCTTTCCTGCAACCATCAAGTTCTTGAAGGGCCCATTCTATCGAGGTATTGCTCTATGCTCTATACAACCTGCTACCCTGCTGAGTATAAACCGGTATAAAAGAGAAATAAAAAATAATAATACACGCTGTCTTTTATGATCTGCAGGAGTTTGAGGCTCACCTGCGACAGTAATAGCAATTTGCTTGATTATACCTGTGTTGGTGTTTGTGATTTTTTGCTTTTGGCATTGACCTCGAGTGCTGGTGATTTTTGTATCCTGCAGCTCTTTTCCAATAGTATATGTAGTTGTTTTATTTTGTATTTAAATGTCCTTAGCTTTTTCTTTAATTTTTTTGTAATTTGAATTTCTAATAATAGAACTAAAAAGTCCATGTTTAAATCAAATGGGAGAGGGGGGGGGGGGGTTCTTGAAGTCAGCTCCCCAAAGAGTCAATGTCGGTTTTTTGGCCTTCCTAACAGAACTATTGATAAGAATAGCAAGAAACTATAGAACTCATAGACACAATAATGCCATATTCTCTAAAGTGTTTATTGTTTCGTACAATTTGGTGATTTCTAATATATTTATATGTTTAATTACAGGAGCGTGCAGTCTATGGAAGCAAGGGACGCAGTGCTTCTCCTAAAAGTAACAAAACATCATCATCTAAAATGGAATTTTGAGTAGTAGCGTGAAAGCTATCGTTGTACTAGGTTCATTGTTTTAACGGTTATCCGTGTGTGATACGTGCGTCGTGTTTCGTGCGATAACAATAATATGGACATGCAAATACCGTCAGCTTCGGCTGTCGGGATTAACGTTGAAAATGTTGGACGATTAAGTAAGAAGAGTGTGTGTGAATGTGTGGTATGCATCTTAATAATAAAGGGATTTTCAACATTAAACTTCACAGATAAGCTTCAATTAATCACTAAAGGAAGGGCAAAACCGCCTTTGAAGAATTTAACCACCAAAATGAAAGACTGTATTAGGCATTTTTATCCAGAAAAATATTACGAACAGTTTAAATGGTTAACAGGGTGTGAAAATATTAGTAAATTATTTTGTTGGCCGTGTTTACTTTTTGAAAAGGAAAAAGGTCTCTGGAATAAAACTGGTTTTTCCGATTTAAACAATTTTCAAAAAGCTGTAAAAAGACACGTTATGTCCAAAGCTCATTTGCAGGCCGTCATAAAAGAAAAAATCTTTGGCAAAACAAGAGTTGAAGACGCTCTTAATAAGCAGTTGGAAATAAACAGTCACAGTCAACACAATGAACTAGTCGATAAAAATAGGCAAATATTAAAAAGGCTTATCGATGTTGTTTGCTTCCTCGGACAGCACGAATTGGAATTTAGAAGTCATGACGAAACAAAGGTTTCCTCAAATAGAGGAAATTTTCAGGAATTACTTAGTTTAATGGCTAAATATGATGAGTGCTTAAAAAATCATTTAGAGCAGTCTAGCGTTTTTCGCGGAACGTCGAATCGAATCCAAAAGGATTTAATTTCCGCTGTTGCAACCATTATTTTAAACAGAATTAAGGAGGAAATTGGTGAAGCGCGGTTCATTGCTATTGTTCTGGACGAAGCAGCTGATATCATTAATTTTAGCCAATTATCTATAGTAATACGCTACGTTAAAACAGACGGAAGTATTCAAGAGCGATTTTTGGGCTTTAAGGACGTGTCTGAAAATCGTACAGCAGATGCATTATATACCATAGTTTATAACGTTACTAAAGAAATTAATGGAGACAAAAAATTAGTTGCTCAAAGCTATGATGGAGCTGCAGTGATGGCAGGACAATTAGGGGCTCTGCAAGCTAAAGTTCGAGAAACTTTCCCAAGTGCTCTATTTGTCCACTGTTTTGCTCATAAATTAAATTTAGTTTTATCCCAGTCCATTAATCACATTAAAGAGTGTAAAGTATTTTTCGATACTTTAAGTGGTATGGCTACATTTTTTTCCAAGTCGACAAAACGTACACAAGCTTTGGACTCCATTGTCCACAAACGATTCCCCGAAGTAGCTCCTACTGGGTGGAACTATAATGGAAGACTTGTGTTAACAGTCTCTAAAAATCGTGAATCACTGATTGAACTATTTGAGAATATAATAGAAAATAATGAAACCTGGGACTTGGAAGCAATAAATAGTTCGAGGGGATTTTTGGACTGTTTGAAACGAGATTTTAATTTTAATTATTTATTGAACATATTTTCAGAAATATTTCCATCCTCGGACAATGTTTTTAATATATTGCTAACTGAGGCAAATGATATTGCTTTTTGCTTAAAACAAGTGGATGATTTTAAGACAATGTTGAGCCAAAAAAGAGATGACTTTGACCTATTTTGGGAGAAAACGATGACTTTAAATGTAGAGCCACAAGCCAAGCGTCTTCGAACAGACAAGGGGGAAGATGTTCAAATATCATACAGACGCCTGTTTTATGAAATAATCGATCACATTCAGCAACAAATAAACTATAGATTTAACGGCTTAAATGATTTTAAATTCTTCGAGCTCTGCAATTTTGATGCATTTAAGGGAAAAACTTTTCCAGAAGCTGCGTTTAAATCTCTTCTTCTTCATTATGGACACTTCTTCGACCGAGTGTTACTGCGATCGGAACTAAAAGTGATTTACGAAACTGATGACATTAGTGCAAAAAATAACGCTAAAGAACTAATGCAATTTTTAAAAGACATGGAGCTGGAAGATACCTACACCGAAGTGTCGAAATTGTGTGAATTAGTATTGACAATACCTGTCACAAGCTCATCAGTAGAACGGAGTTGTTCAACACTTAAACGTATTAAAAATTTCCTGAGAAATTCAACGGGGCAGGAGAGACTTTCGCAAATATCGCTGTTGTCCATTGAAAATAAACTTCTCCGAAACATGTCGGAGCATCGACGTTTTTATGATGACGTTATTGACGAATTTGCAAAAAGTGATCGAAGAATCGAATTACATTACAAATAGGTAAGTTTTTAAAAATTGCTTTCCTTTCTTGAAATATCACCGCAATTTTCATTCTTTATTCCTTTAGACAATTATAATATTGCATCGAATCTGTCACACTATAAAACTGTTAAACGAAAAGAATAATATAAAAAATACAAATATCGAAACGCGATTGTTTGGTTAGCTGTAACTAAAAAGGACCTGAAAATATATTGTTACGTTTTTCTCGTGGGTTCTTAACAGAACTACAACTCTGCTATTTTCAACTAAAACTCTTTTTATTCACTACCACTGTATACGATTTAACACTCTAAACTACTCTTATAACTTTACAACTAATATCTGTTCAACACTCAATGATTAACTGAACTGAACTGACCATTCGCCTTAGGTCAGCTTATATATAATCTCCAATCTATCACGAATATTCGGGAAGTATTCCGAGGCCACTCTATATGATCTCGACGAGGCCATCGAGATAATTCCAGCGATCCTGAAACTTCGCAGCCGGCCGGGCGATGATTCATACAGACAGAGAAGCGAGCGGCACGGCGGCTAGTTCTATAGGGTAGCACAAAGACGTTCGGACGGTTGTTAGTCGTGGCATTGCCTCCCTCTTAAACCTGATCGTCCCGATCAGCTACTTCATGTCCGTGATATGCTTTCAGCCTGTCGAGGTGGGCTACTTTCAGTTTGCTTCTGGGGCTACGCTGAATTCTATACACTACGTCATTAATTATTTTGATGACTGTATAGGGCCTTTCCCATACTGGCGTAAGCTTGGGAGATCTTCTTTTCTTCCTTTGCGGATTATATAACCAAACTTTATCGTTCATCTGAAATCCCATAGAATTAGCTTTGAGATCATATCGTGTCTTCATTCGGTCACTGGCTTTCTCCGTGTTTTCTCTGGCTAATTCATGGATGTATAGTAACTTTTCCTTAAGGGAGTCCGCGTAGTCTTGAATTTCCATATCCTGGTTGTCTGGCGTTCCGAATAATAGGTCGCAGGGTAAGCGGAGTTCTCTTCCAAATAAAACCATGGCTGGTGTTAGTCCTGTCGTGTCATGGACTGCTGATCGATAGGCCATTAAAAATAGTGGTATGTGTTGGTCCCAATCTTTCTGATGTTCATCTACGACCTTTGACAAATGTTCTTCAATGGTCTTGTTAAACCTTTCAACCATGCCGTCTGATTGTGGATGTAAGGCGGTAGTCCGTGTTTTATGGATGTTGAGTAAATCACAGACTTTCTGGAAAACCTTGGATTCGAAGTTGCGTCCTTGATCTGAGTGCAGCTCTAACGGAACACCAAATCTGCTGAATAGGTTATTCACAAGGACCTCTGCTATGGTAATAGCTTCTTGATTGGGGATTGCAAAGACTTCAGGCCATTTACTGAAGTAGTCAATTGCCACTAAAATGTACTTGTTACCATTATTTGTTTCTGGAAAAGGGCCAGCTACGTCAATGGCGATACGTTCAAACGGTAGGCCCACATTATACTGTTTCATTTTGCCCCTAGATCTTGTTTTTGGTCCTTGGCTTCCGACACAGCTTGAGCACTGCCGACACCACGATTTCACATCTTGGCAGTAGTTGACCCAGTAAAATCTGTCGCGAATCTTGTCAGTCGTTTTGTTCACTCCAAGCTGAGCACCAGACTTTCCGTTATGAACTTCTTCCAGAACTTCCGATATCTTCCTCCTTGGTACCACTAACTGTGTCTTCACTACTTTTCCATCGGCGCTTTCCCAGGCTCGTTTAAGAAGTCCATTTTCCACCACCAGAGAGTCCCACTGAGCCCACAGAGTTTTAAAAGCAAGTCCTTTATTTGATATCTCGCTCCAGCTTGGTCTTGGTTGATGTTCTTCTTTAGCTGTTAGCAATAGTGCTATTTCACTATCTTCAAGCTGGTCCTTTTTAAGTTGCTCTGTGGTCCACTGCTGATCAACCTCAAATTTAGTTTGCCTAATGGGATCTTCTTGTTGATCTATTCTTTGGCAATGCTTACAATTATCCTCGCATGGCCTTCTGGATAAAGCATCTGCATTATTATGCAATCTCGCTGCCCTGTGCTTAACCTTAAAGTTATATTGTTGTAACTTTTCAAGCCATCTGGCTACCTGTCCTTCAGGCTGTTTCATATCCAAAAGCCATTTAAGTGCTGTATGATCAGTCCTTATCAGAAATTCTTGCCCGTACAGATATTGATGGAAATGCTCAACAGACCGTACTATTGCCAAAAGCTCTTTTCGGGTTACACAGTAGTTACGTTCAGGTTTCGAAAGTGTTCGACTGTAGTATTCGATAACCCGTTCTTCTCCTGTTTGTACTTGCCATAAATAATAAAACTGCTCCGATGCCGTGTTGCTGGCGTCTGTGTCCAATACAAATTTACCCTTTTGTTCCGGATATCCCAATATTGCACTAGAACATAGAGCCGCTTTTAATTTCCTGAACGCAGAATCACAGTTATGATCCCAGTTATAATTTGCTCGTTCTTCAGTGAGCTTATGTGAAGGTGCAGCTATATTTGCAAATCCTTCGAAAAATCTTCTATAATAAGTACATAATCCAAGGAAGCTCCGCAGTTCGGGTTTGTTGCGAGTACGAGGCCAGTCTTTGATTGCTGTTATCTTTCGTTGATCAGTTCGGATTCCCTCTGATGACTTTTGTTGGAAAAGAAAACATTTCTTTGGATTCAGTAAGAGCTGAGCATTCTTGATCCTAGTAAAAAGTTCATGCAGGTTTTGTAGGTGCTCTTCGAAAGTTTTTCCCATTACCATTATATCATCAAGATAAACCAGGCATGTCTTCCAAGTGAGGCCTCGTAGAACAACTTCCTTAAGACGTTCAAAAGTAGCGGGGGCATTGCATAGTCCGAAGGGCATAACTTTAAACTGATATAAACCACTTCCGGTACTTGCCAGTAGCCACTTTTTAAATCTCGTGTTGAGAACCAATGGGAACCTGCTAGTGTCGTCAACGTGTCGTCAATTCTGGGAAGTGGATAGCTGTCTTTCTTGGTGACGTCATTGAGCTTTCTATAGTCCACGCAAAATCTGGTGGTCCCATCCTTCTTGGTGACTAAGACAACAGGAGACGACCATGGGCTTGATGATTCTTCAATAATTCCATCGTCAGGCATTTTGTTAATGTGGTAACCTCTTGCTGCTTCGTCACTGGTAGCCTCCGAGGATGCTGGCGTATGGGGTGAGCACTTCCAGTGTCGATTCTATGTTTTATGATGTTCATTCTTCCAGGATTGCCATTTTTCCTTTCAAAGGCTGTGCTCTGCTCTTTGATAAATTGTGTAGCTCTCTTCAGTTCTTCGGAAGACAGATGATGCCACGACTTTTGGAAATGTTCTAGGACTTCCTTAGGTGACGTTGAGGGTGTTACTTCAGACCGTTTTTCGCAACTGGTAACCCACTGCACCAGCTCGCAAGTGGCTATTACATCCCCTTTATTAATTTTGATGGAATTGGATGAAATATTTGCTATCCTTATTGGTATTTCGCCGTCGGTTTTGACTAGTGCTTTGCCTACGAGGTGTTTGCAAGGCAAATCGTGGTGTTGGATAAGTCCGATGCAGCCTCCAAAATCCTTCTCCAATTTTCCAGAAATTATCTGCTCGGTAATTCCGCTTATTCTGACAGTACATGCCGCCACTACTTGAATCGGTGAGCCATCGTCTGATTTGTTAAGGATGAACTCTTCGGTGCCAAACTTCAGAAGATTAAGCTTGCTGTCAAAAGAGAATCCATGTTGGCCAATGAGATCCATTCCCCAAATAAATTCGTCTTCTATGTCGGCTACTGACACTGTGTGGTGTAATTTAATTCTTCCAAGTTGAAGTTCAATATCGATTTCCCCAAGTACTTCAGCTGTCTCACCAGTAACCGTACGTAAAACTACATTCTTTGATATGGGTAGAACTTCTAATCTATTTACCCTGTTGGACCTTATCAAAGATACCGCCGCACCAGTTTCAACAGTAATTGTTATGGCTCTTCCGTTGATCTTTCCTTTAATAGTTAGACTGTCGGCGGCTTTCCCTAGGCTTTTTATGGAGACGCTCCTGGGGGCTTTATCTTCCTTAGCCAACACCCGCCCCGCAATGTTGACTAATTGAAGTTGACTTGGAGTCCCTCGGGTCTCTGGATGGAGATCTAGACCGTAGTTGTACTCGGCAGTCTCTTTTGAAATGCCCAGTCCTGCCACATCTATAGCACTGATTTGATGTATTTCGGTTGCGTGGCCTATCTTCTATTGGCTCCCGGAATCTCCCTGTGGCCTGAAGAACTTCCGTTAATTTCTTCAAAATTTCGCCCATCTCAGTTATAATTCACAGAGTTTCTGGATCTCTAATACCATCCACGAAATATTGGGCAGCAAGTTCCTCTTGAAATTCCTCTGTCGCTCCCGGGTAGGCCAATTGAATGAGACGTCTAATGTCTGCCTCAAACTCTTGCACGTTTTCACCAGGCTTCTGATGTCGGGACTTAACTTGTGCCTGATACAGTTGTCTTCTATGTTGGTCTCCAAATCGTCTCTCCAGTACAGCTACAAGAATGTCATATTTCCCTTGTTGGCTGATGGGAATGGTCTGCAGTAGTTCCAGGGCAGATCCACGAAGCGCTACCACTAGTGATGTAGCCATTTCTTCATTATTCCAACCGTTGGCAACCGCAGCGGCTTCAAATTGTCTTTTGTACATAGTCCAGGATGATTGACCGTCATAAGTTGGAGGTTTGATATGTTGTCCTGTGGCGAATACCCTCTCGGTGGATCCTTGATTTTTTAGTCTGGTAGATTCTCCTTGTAGATTCCTCATTTCTTGCTGTACGTTTCCTACTTCTTTTTGTACACTCCCAACTTCTTTTTGTACATGTCCAACTTCTTTTTGAACATTTCCAACTTTTTTTACACATTTCCAACCTCTTTTTGTATATTACCTACTTCTTTTTCAAATTTCTCATTTTGCCCGTCCAATATTTTCTGTAATTTTCCTTGCTCGCATACAATTACATCAAGCATCCATTTCTGAAGCCTTTCCTGTTCGGCTTGCCTTTTATCTTCTTGCTCTTGCCGGTCCTGTTCTGTTTGCCTTTTGTCTTCTTGGTCTCGCAAAATTTTCTGAAGCCGGTCCTGTTCTGCTTGCGTTTTACGTTCATCTTCTTCCCGATCCGATTGCCTTCTACGTTCATCCTCTTCCGGATCCGCTTGCTTTTTATCTTCTTGATCTTGTAAAATTTTCTGAAGCCGGTCCTGTTCTGCTTGCCTCCTCTTCCCGATCCGCCTGCCTTTCAGCATTTAAATTATCCATGAAATCGGCCAACATTTTATTTATTTGCTCCATTTCTGCCGTTTGGTGCCTTGTATTGATCATAGAATATTATAAAATTTTACCAGAATCCACCAACCAAACGGTCTCGTTTGTGTACCTCTTCTCGAAAAATACTTCGCAAGTCCGGTCCCTTCACAATCCGACTTCTGATACCAAATGTTACGTTTTTTCGTGGGTTCTTAACAGAATTACAACTCTGCTATTTTCAACTAATACTCTCTTTATTCACTACCACCGTATAATATATATAACACTCTAAACTACTCTTATAACTTTACAACTAATATCTATTCAACACTCAATGATTAACTCAACTGAACTGACTAACATTCGCCTTAGAGCTGCTTATATATAATCTTCAATCTATCACGAATATTCGGGAAGTATTCCGAGGCCACTCTATATGATCTCGACGAGGCCATCGAGATAATTCCAGCGATCCTGAAACTTCGCGGCCGGCCGGGCGATGATTCATACAGACAGAGAAGCGAGCGGCACGGCGGCTAGTTCTACAGTGTGTCCAAAAAAGTATGCAACATATGGGAAACTTCTTTATTATTGGATTCTCAGAAAATTTTATTCTGCATGAAAGTTGGTGCTTGCCCTAAAACAGTAAACGAGTATTTCAAATTTTACGTACTGCTTTTAGTGCGGACGCAAATGTCATTTATCCGAAATCGCGTCAAGAGTAAAGTACCTTAATTTATAAAGATACAGCAAAATCTTATAAGGAAAAGTTCTTCCAAATTAAAAAAGTAATCTAAATATGAAATTTGAGTTAAGTACATCAATTTCAAATTTTCCTTTTTTTCGCGATTTTTTTCTCAAACGTTACGCCATCGGTGAATGCTTTGTTCTTTTGTTATTAGTATACTTGCCAAGCAACTTCAAAATTTATTTAAAGTAGACATTAATTACATAATTGCATAATGTTTCAGGTTTTACAGAGATAAAAGCCAGTTTAGGTATCAGTTTGTTGCAACCACATTTAAACAATTTTGGTCCAAAATAATTGTCCACAATAATTATTACAAAATACAATTGGAATGACTGAATCAATAATAATTAATTTCATATGTCAGAGCGAAGTAAAATTATTGCTATTTTTTTGTTTTTATTCCAAATGCATGGCCTACTCTTCAAGAGCAAACTTTTTATATGACTTTTTAGGATACTTGGACATATTTTACTCATCGGGTGCAAAATATAAATAAATTATTAGTTGTTTTACATGAAATGAAAAGAGTTGGGTCTATTCATGATTTTGACTGGAAAAATTTTTGAATCAAAAGTGTTTAAATGTGTTTGCAACACACTGATACCTAAACTGGCTATTATCTCTGGAAAAACTGCAACATTATGCAACTATGTAACTAATTTCTATCTTAAATAAATTTTGAAGTTATTTGGCAAGTATACTACTAAAAAAAGAACAAAACATTCTCCAGTGGCGTAACGTGTAAGAAAAAATCGAGAAAAAAAAAGAAAAATTAAAAGTTGATGTACTTAACTCAAATTTCATATTTGGATTACTTTTTTAATTTGGAAGAACTTTTTCTTATAAGATTTTGCTGTATCTTTATAAATTAAGGTACTTTACTCTTGACGCGATTTCGGAAAAGTGACATTTGCGCCCGAACTAAAAGCGGTACGGAAAATTTGAAATACTCATTTACTGTTTTAGGGCAAG
>MU186381.1:0-14890 GCA_016904865.1 Pissodes strobi
GACGTCTCGTAATATTAAAAATGTGCTTTCTAATTAAGTATTTTGTGTATTTATGTATGGTTGTAGATAAAGTATTCTATACGACTCGCGTATAATGAACCATAATACACTCTGATGGATTATAATTAATTATATGCGGTTCGTATAACAATCTCTGTTCATTATGGCCTGCATTATACGCTTATTAAATAATATTATACTATTTTTGAAGTGAATCCTCTTAACGAGCGTCGGGAGTAAAATTTAAAGGTCGCGACACACGGCGATTGACACCGAGCTGGCGCGGCGGAACGAAAAATATGAGGTTTATTTATTGTGATATCTTTGTTAGTTTGCAAGCACAAAATATGGGATTTGCTCTAATAGCTTGTCAAGACATAAGCGGAAGTTTTATGAAGAATATTTTTTTTCATTTAGGCCTTCCCTTTTTGTTAACTGAGTGGTATCTTTAAATAGTTATTTTTGTTACAAGTACCTAAAATGGAGTTTTTCAGGACGAATCATTGCTGCAGCAGATGAGTCCAGAAAAACTTCATTTAGGTACGTGTGACAAACACTATTTTTTGTCATACGCTCCCAAAATTTAATTTTTATTTATACGCTTTTTGCAATTCTTCAGAACGCCTAAATTTGCATATTTACCATAATTTTTGAAATCATAATGTACGACAAAGTTAGCTTAGAATTTGATATCGTAGCAACTATTTGACAATATTGTCATGTCATTCGAAATTTTTGACATTTAGACATATTCAGGAATTTTGGAATAGTCCGTAGAGGTTGCCATGACGACTTTTAGGGACTAGGCCTAAAAAGAAGCATTTTACAGACTCAAATGAGTCCGTAAAATAGCTATTTCTGGGAGCGTATAACAAAAATATAATTTTTGCAAATATTCCAGATAGAACCATTTCTTTTTTTATGTCGCAATATAGGGTTTCTGTGTCCAAGAAACACCTTCCTAGAATTTCAGTTGAATGTAACGAACATTGTTCGTAAAAAAATAAAGTATGGTATTAAGTATCAACAAAACTGTGTTACTAAAGTGAACGGAAGCTTTATTTTTACAATTTTTGTTTGTCAAGTATTCCTTTATAATAATGAAAATATTTGTTAAAAGCAAATAGGAGATTGCATTGACCTTAATTTTTAAAATATTGTTTTGACGGTGGATATCCACTAATTAATATTATTTAAAACACTAGAAACAGAATGAAAAGTTTAAAAAAATATAAACTGTGTATTTTGTGCGACGAAATGGATGACCTGAGGAAGTTTCAACGAAATTTTAGACATTTATCCTACTTGTTTCATGAACCCTGTGTTCTATCATCGCAAGAGATATTATTCAGAAAAATTAGTGAACTGCTACTTAAAATTGATGGATCATATATTCATGTTTCAAAGGATAAATTTAAAAAAATTGTGTCTAAGTATTATATATATGTTTTTAAACATAGACGTCTAACACCTAGTCCCTCTTATTTACCAATAAAAAAGAAGAACTACTAGTAGAGTTTCAACAACATTTAAATATTTATATATATAATATTGAACATATTTTTAAGAAATAAAAACTGTCTATATTATATCAAATAAAGAAGATAGAAACATATATATTAATAGCATTTTTGCTTTGTAAAGATAGACAGATAAAGATAACAATAATTATTTACCACAATCGTCCAAGAATGTTTTGCTTTTCCTACTAGTTACACATTATACTATAATTATATAGACAGCTCATTTGCCTTGCCTTTTGGTTGATGTTGTTTTCATTTTAGTGGACTTAATTTTATGGAGTAAAATGATCTAAATGTTACAGCTTTCTTTTAAAATTAGTTTCACATTAAGTAAATTTTAAATGTTATTAATCCATACGCATCGAAAAGTAGTGCTTGTGTGTGCGTGTCATCCTTTCACCTAATAAAAAATTAATTGATTTTTGTAACCTGAATATGGACAATTTACATATCAAAAATCAAACCTTTCGAAAATAACACGTTTTGCATATAGAATTGTAATTTTGAAACTTCGAATATTACCCTTCTAATTCTAATTTTTATGCGAATTCATGAAAACCTTGCCAGTGGATGAAGCTATTCTAGTTCCTAACTTTTAAAATCAACATTAAACTCATATGTAATTCAAAACTGTGATTTATTGATTACACTAAAAATTTGAACAAGTGAAGCTACTTCGAAACATTTATTGATATCGGTCGTCTTTCACTTTGGATAAAAATTATCTATGATTGAATAATTCAAAAACATTTTTCTTAATAGTATACGTTGAGTAAAAGCTCAATAATTTATTATTTTAAAACACTGACCTAACTCAATTAATGTGGTTTATTTATGCTTAATTAATTACTGTAAAATAGCACCTGTGTGTATTCACAGTATTTAACACCTTTGCCTGCACATCATGCCAATTGTCCTTAATCAATTAAACTTCTTGATGAGTTTCTTCATTAAAACTAGCTAATGTTTGATCTAAACATAAGCATTGAAATGGTACCATAAGTGTCTGAAAATTAGAGACGACCCTGGAACATTTCCTTGAACTTGAATATCGTTTATTTTAGAGTTTACAATAGAAATAATACCATTTTAGAAATTAAAACCCAAATAAATGGTTTAAGAATATTTCAGTTTCTTTGATTAAGACAGATAATTTGACATTATAACTAGATTATATAGTTTTTACGACAGTGTCCATGTTCTTCTTCCCCTTCTTTTTCAACCTGTGCTTCGTCTGCTTCGATCTCCTCTTACGATTTTTCGCGCCCATGTAGTTTCGGCTTACGCATGTAACATTTGTTTTTCTCCTAATCCCCTGATTTTATATTTTATCTTTACGATAGAGATAGTATGGCTCGTTGCATTGCTGTTTGTGATATGGCCCTTTTCCTTTACTGGTTTAAAGCGCGAGAATCGTAAAAGCTCAAGTTCCCGTTTTGCTTTTAAAATTGAAGGCTCAAGGGCTCAAATTCAAGTTAAAATGGAACTCGACTTTCTATCGCGCAACTATCTCGTATACAATGTTGTATAATATAACATTGTAAATTCATTTGTTATGCCCTTTTTAGATATTTATTTGCTCCATATTATTAAATTTGTTCTGTGAAGGTCTGAAATTTATTTATTCACGTCCACTACATTTTGACACTGCATGCTTTCAAAAAGAGACACTCGGTAAACAAAAATACAAACTATTTTGTTTTCTTATTTACTTTAATATCAGAAGCGCTTTTATTTTATACTGGCTATCTCGTGATAAGACTATTTTTAACTGTATAGGTTTTAGGGATAAATGAAAGTTTTAAAATCTTCTCTGTAACACCAAGCCCAACTACTTATATAGCAGCCAGACTTCTATAGGGTGCTGCATTTATATAAAATGTCTGGCGACCCGCTTAAGATTAATTACAATGTGCCAACATAGACCTAACGTGACCTGAATGCACCAATCACTAGATATCCTAAACGTGTAAAAATACAATACAGAGAGGCAATAGCAATAAAGTCCTATATTTAGCAACAATAAATGTTTCTATTTTTCGTCCATTTTTTTTTATGACGAAGCGTGATTTTCAAATATTTTCCAAATCAAATTTGTTACCAGCTCTGAAATATTAAATTCTTTCACAAGAATATTTCATAAAAGAAATATTTTTTTATCACAAAAATAATATTCGTTTTTTTTTAAAATAGGCGGATGCTCTAAAAACGTTTGTTATAAAACTATTAAGTATTCTAATATAGGTACTATTATATTACACTTTAGTACAGATTACAGATAGACCATTCTAGCTTGGCCTCTGAGATGCGTCGAAGAAAGAGTGAAAGATTCACTGTGCAACAGAGCTAGAGAACGAAAAGTTCCTTGAATGTATTGCTGTAAAAACGTCCTTTAGACTTAACGGCATTTAAGCACACCACTGGGTAAAAAATGGAAGCCGCGTAAGAATGTATAAGGCATCCGGTAGGTTAACAGTCCATTATTCTAGAACCGGCGCGGCGGTTCGGCATTCTCAATCGTCGATAGCCCAACCGCCTTTTCAATCGCGCAATAATTATCGCCTTCAATTGGTTGTACACGGTCGGGTGGGAATATCCAGCCCTGAAGCACGTCGCTAGAATTAAAATCAAAATTAGTTGCAGTTAAGATTCCGGAAAGGCAAGAAGCAAGAAATCACTTTTTGTCAGCCGAGAAACGCCATCGTTGATCTTCAGGAATCCTAACGGGGCTACCAATTCATCCATTTAACCCCTAGACCCAAATCTATGAGGAATATTTGGGCTTTTCAGAGATATTTGGTCATTAGGAACTTAGCTTAGAAGCTCCGAAGTGAAGGAAAAGGTATTGTAGGACCAGTACTCTCAACTGGTACCGAATCAGCGTTCTACCGAATTTGTTGTTTTTCTGAGATTTTGGAACCTGAGCACAGCCCATTTTTGACAATCTCGAAGAAAGGAAGGACTCTACGAAGCTTACGGACGAGCCAAACGATTCCCGAAGCGAAGGAATAGGCATTGTAGGGTCAGCACTCTCAGCTGGTAGCGAATCAGCCTATCGAGTTTTTCCGAGATTTTGCAACTTCAGTACTTAGAAGAATTTTAAGGAAGAAAATTTTTGAAGACAGAATGTAAGTGCTTAAAGAGGCCTTGTCAAGCGGCCGAGTGTCAACAATTCTCAGAGATCTTCAACTGTAGGGCACAACCTACAGCAACACCCCTGCGAAAAAGTTAGTTGCAAACACCTTGAGTCAGCCTACTTGTTTCGGTTCCCCCATTCACGTGTGTGCCTCTCTGGTTCTTCATACTAGTTGGACAAGAGTAAAGCACGTCGACGGCTAGTTCGGTTTCCAGAACTAGAGAGCCCCCTGACTCCTCCATACTTTAGCTATTCGCCCTACGGGTGAAAATCGAAAAGGCATAGGAGCCGAAAAAAGAATATAAGGATTAACCCGAATAATTTGGGGACGTTCAAAAAGTGATAAGTTAGCTAAGTGCGTACGGGAGGTAGCGAAGTTACACTGTTGTGACTGGAGCTATCACAACAGAAGAATCAAAGGCTATTTATCACTAGTTCGTATACCATACAAAACCAGGGCGGTCTCTGCACTGAGAGCCGTGTCCGCAGAGTAGGTTGGTCTAAATACACAAACCACACATTAATCCCCAAAAAGTCCTCCCTGATTTACACAAAATATCTGTCAGAAAACTCCCGAGCAGCATCTGACAAGTTACTATATAACACATAGCAAACATTCCCAAAAAGCCCCGAGAAACAAGAATTTTTTAAAAGTTCTCCAGAAGCAACTTCCGTACGACTCTTCTTAAGGTGATCGCATAGAACTAGTCCTTTTTCTATGGGTGATCGTAACCAAAAACTTGCGACGAGCGCCCAATACGCTGAAAAGGTGATTTTAGTCCGATCCTTGGAAATCGGCTTCGCAGAATCCTTAAGACTCCGATTCCCCTTTTGAAAATCTTGCGTGCGGAGCGAGAAGTCCCAATTAGAGAGTTGGACGCTTCTAGTACATGTATAATGCTTATCCAGTAAATTGGGGCACATTTTAAATTATCATTTGACATAGGGATTTACCAAATTTTAATATCAATTATACAGGGTGTCTCAATTGTTCAAATTAGTACCGATTTTTGTATAAGGCTTAGCCAAGATTAGGAAGGGTCGTAGATATTTTTTTTTTTGAGACAATTACTATCTACTATTTTTTGACACTTCTCTCACTTGCTAATCTCTTTAGGTACTTTGTAAAGACTTGTTATAAAGATTCAAGTCAATTGAGATTTTGTTCGTTGACATACATACAAAAAGACGACTAACTCAAGGGTCAATCAAAAATCAAATAAATTTAAAAGCATCCGCTCCAAGTAGAGCCCCGTAGGAATCTTTCCCCACTTACCATTGTTCTTCAAAGCAATATGTTTCGGCCCTCGTGAGAAAGTAAGCCGAAGTTTTGTTCTAATTTAATTTGAACTTTTGAGTTAATTTTGTAGACCCCATATATTATGTAAGGTGACTTTTAGAATCACGTAGAATTCTTATACATCTATAGGGTGTCCTAAGACGTGTCCAAGACAAATTTATTGCCCACTAACCTTGTGTTTTATTTGATTCAGCCTGGCTAGCAGCCACTGCAGAAGCAGGTTGCTAGATAGCGGGGAAGGCTTTAGTGGGCCCACCTTCGTTCCCTCCGGACTGACAGGGAGATAAGTTTATGGAATGGACGTTGTCTAAGAACTCTTTTAAATGACGAGTAGTCGAGTCGTTAACAAATTGGCATCTCGTGACATAGACATTATAGAGACATAATTATTGTTATATCTTAAGATAGTAGATATTTGAAGAAGTCAAATATGGCTTTCCGAACCCCTCAGTCGACGACAACTGCGCACCAAAAGCCTCCGAGTGTGGATGAACTCTTGGTGCTTGAACTGAATCGAGATAGATTAGGGGCATAGATAGCTTTACCCAGAGTCCAGCGCTGACTTCTAGCGAGTATATTGGGGACCCTGAGGAATTCATATTAGACCCGGAAGCAGTCTTTGGTTATCACAGGGAATCTGTTTCTAAATTTCTTGGGGAATCTCAAATCGAGGCGTAGTCTTACATAGAGCGTCACTCGGCTATGCTGAGTCTACGCGGTCTCCCTACTGGATCACGCCGAGCGCCCGAGCCGCATGTGACACATAGCATGCGTTGGCCGCCCACTGCATCGGTTCCGAAGACACATGTGGCCGAGGCGGCGCGGCGCCGGCGTACGTGCGCGCGGACGTCAGTATAGTCCGTGTAAAAATTATTAGTAACTAATTTTCGGTTAAGCGATTACGTTTTATATAATAATTACGAATTTAAAGGAGGCAAATTATATTATTTCAAAATTAAGTAAAATGGTATGGAAACACAATGTGTTTGTGTTTCACTATATTTTTAAAATTTTACAACATGTTATGCTACATGGTAGGTCTAGCAAGATCACTGATAAAAATTAGGTCTAGAATAAATTAGAGAGTTCAGCACGCTAATTACGTTTGTTTCCCCTATAAATAATTTTTAAATCGACTGTATTATTGCCAAAACTGAATGGTCGGGATAAACAATTATTCCTTAAATCATGTATGACCACAAAGGTGGGGGAGGTAATTAACTTTTTAATTAACCACTTCAATTAGTGGACTGTATCAAAATAAGGTGGTGGGGGTTTTATTCATAGGTGTGAATTGAAACATGTATTTTAGGTATTACTTACTTCAATAATACAAAAATTAATTTGCATTAAATATGATTAATATATACAATGATTTCTAACTACTTTCAAGCATTCATCCTTTCACACATAAAACTAAATAGATACTGTACATTCGGTTAACTATTATTAAAAATCTAACAAAACTTCCTGATTATTTAAATCTAAAATGAACTAGATAACTCTTTTCTTTACTGAATTTAACTGCTTTCTTTTAATTCAAAAGTTCAACTGACTGTCTTTCCGTTCACACAAAATACCTCGTAATTTATTCTATCAATTAACTTTACCAGGGATATAAGGCTTCTAACATTTGATTCGATCCTCGAGTAGTACAGGAATAGATTGGTCTAACTACAAATTTCCATCCACCATTTTACCTTCTTCTATCGTCAACCGCAGAGACTCTACAAGCTGTATTGTCTCAAGAGAGTGAGTTAAAACACTGAAAAGAGTTCTTTGTCCAAGCTTGGACAAAGAGAACAGAGTTGCACCAAATATTTTCTAAATATCTGTGCAAACAAATGAGAAAAACGACTAAATATCTTGGCTTCAAACAGGGCTGCGACTGGGCAGATGTAATTGGCGCCAAATTTATGCAGAGCGATGACTGGGATCTATACATCACGGTTGAGTGATTGTAAGGCACTTTATTACTTCTTTCTTTGACTAAAACTTACATTTTAAGAAAACTAACTAAACGTCAAGCAGAGCAGCGACAGGGGCTGTTGTTTTTGGCGTCAATCTTAGGCAAAGCGGTAACTGGACCGTTGCATCACGGATGAGTGTTCGTCATGCACTAAAATAGTAAAAACTACCGGCGCGGCAGGGAGAAATAAAGCGGGAATTTTTTGCGGAGGAGGATGCATATGAGAGGGTAGAACACATTCTTTCTTTATTTGACATATTGTTGTTTACACAACACTGACGGAGACAAAGATATATTAAATTATGAACGATTGACCCCTTCAAGCCCATGTTGCCACATATGGCAACAAATAAATAATAGTGTGCCATCCCAGATTGTCACTTGTGGCAACAAACACTACATTTCATTTATAAGCTGGGATAATATTGCAGTTACGTGGATATAATCTGGGATGGCACATATTTATATTAAGAATTTGGCTTTCATTGGCTCGTTCAAGGTCAATGTTAATTGAGTTTTAGTATATAAATATCAATATCAACGTTGCATTTTTACCAACTACGCCACTAATTCTTTTTTCTACAGTCATGTTTATATTTTAATTTTATGAATGGTAAGAATACATTTTAGTTGATTGCTATAAAACTCGCATTATTTAAATAGAAATGGACTCCCTAGTTATAATTATAAAAAAATATATTTTTATATACTAGTGTAACGCCAATGGACTAAGTATAAGATTTTCAAATCACTTTTGTAACGAAAAGTATTTGTTTATTCCTGTAAATTGATAATAAGTAGAATTTTTTTTTAAAGTCCATTTTTCACCAAATCTGCGATATAACTAAGTTCGTAGAAAATCGGTCTGGGCTTGAAGGAGTTAATAACGATTTTCTTGACAAAGTGGCATTTTGCTTTTAGCCATTGTTGCATATAACGGAATCTTTATACCGACAATCCAGGTTCGGACTAAGGAGTAACTGAAATACAATACTTTAAATGCACAAATTTCTTTTTACCTGGAATGAAATAAATTTATTAGGAGTTTAGTTATTACTCAATCATACTACGGACATACAGTGTGTTATCAGCAAACTATACGGTGGAAGACGAAAGTTATACACATGTTGGGGTGTTTCCCCAACACTGAATGCATCTGAAAGCATATATTGGGGTAGCATTGGTATTAATATTCACAAAACGACATTATATGTACACAATAAGAACCCTAAATAATAATTATAATTCCAAATAATATTTACAATTACATTTACACATACAATTTATAGGTTAACGTAGGTCTTATTATTTTCAAAACAGTTTCGAGCTCCATCACCTTCATTTAATTGCTCCATTCCAGACAAATAACTCTCATGTACGTCTGACCCATCAGTTTAATCACTCTCTGTATCATTATCGTTTTTGCCCAAGTTAATAATAACCTATTCTACAGCTCTAATTCATTGTTGGTTCCTTTAGAATATATTCTTTCTCAAACAGTTTAGCTCGCTCACACTGAGATTTCCATTTGTCAGCTGAGAGTCCTCATCACAATACTTAATGGCCTGGTTAAAATTAAAATTCACCTTTTTTCTAGCGACGTATTCCTTCATTTCAGCCCATACCAAGTCAATAAGATTCAGATCTGGATGATATAGAGACAGTCGCAATTCGTGGTGAGCTTTTGCATTAAAAAGTTCGTCTATTTTGTATGTATCTTTTGTGCCTTGGTTTATGGATTTTATTAGGCTTATTATCAGAAGGTATACCTCTAACCATTACCTCCTACAACTAGGCCAACTAGCTAATATTAAAATTAGCTGTGAAGACATCCTAAGAGGTCAATACTTTTTTGCCATAAGAAAAGCATTCAGAGGAGCCAAGAGGAGCCCAGTAAAGTATTGATTATTTTACCGCGCCTACTTCCGTATTGAACGTTGATTGCCACGCTGGGCGACTGGATTGTCAATTTCCATTTCGCTGTCTTCGATGTATTCTGTATCCAGTGCTGCCAGATTGGGCGCTTGATCGCAATTTGGGCTACTTCTCACTGTAGTTTGCTACAAAATTATTTTGCAAAGAAACTTAAAATATTTGTCTTGGATTACAATTAACAATATATTAGATACTTAATGTAAAAGTTTGCTTCGGTATATTATAATATAGTTATATTAAATATAAATAAATATTTAAAATCCGAAAAGTAAATATATAAAAACCGGAAAGTGAGGCATAACGAAATCAAAACCTTTAAGAAAATAAACGTTGCTTACCAATAACCTAATTATTTTCTATAAATATTTAGTTCCATTTAAAAACATAATTTCAAATATCATTCAAGTAAAAATTAAAGTCCAACTAAATATACGTTAAATAGTTTACATCCCAAATAATGTATGAAACAAGGTATGAAACTAACTCTAGAGACACGGACGAGCCAAATCCTGATGGTCACGACGAGGCAATTCTACAAACTCGTATCAATATAAGACCATGCGTAAAACAATTTTTTACCATTTAGTTTTTACCATTGCGCAACCACCAACGCAAACTATTTAATATGTGGGTTGTCGTTAGCAGTTCGAAGATGACGAAACGACTCTTAAAAATCTGGCAACACTGCCTGTCAGTTGTCAGCGTTCTTTCGACATTCGATCCAATTCTTAATAATTGTTCTTCGATTTTCAATTGATTTTCGGTTGGTTTCTTTATAATATTAGTACTTTAGTGTGTTTAAATTTATGTGAACAATACCGTCCAGATGCTGTGCACCAGACTGCCGTGGAAATTACTCGAAAGGACCTAAGGTTCATGTTTTTAACTTTCCAAAATGTTTGGACTTAAAGACCTGTTGCTTTCGTGTAATAAGAGTGGGGTTTATTTTGGGCTCGCCGGCCGGTTCATTGTGTACAGCAAGTTTATAAATTTTGTTCCTGTTACCTAATTTTGAGGTAAGTGATATTTAGTGTAATAATTATACCATGCCCTCATTTCTAGAAATATTTGCGTAATCATGCTCCTATTATTTTACTTCATCTTAACACTGTAAAATCTATTTTAACAGATTCTTAACAGATCCCCATATTGATGTAAGACATATTTTACCTTTTTGACAGTGTTCATCTACTAAAATATATTTTTAACAACTGGCTGACTAAACCTGAGCAAGCATTTAACTTTAAATGAACCTTGTGTTGTAACAGATTTTTACAATTTAATTAATTCCTTAAGTCGTCCTCGTGAACAAGTAGTGGCCGTAGTTTCAACAGCCTATATTATATTTAAAAAATTCATTTTTAGATATTAACAACAAAAAGTATTTTCTCTGTGGACAGTTGTTAAAGTATCTAAATCATAACAGTCTTTTGACTCCTTTTTAAAATTGTAAAAATCGCCTAAAAATTGATGTTTCAAAATTTTTTCTTAGCAGCATTTCAAATACACTTCTTAATAATTAGCATTATAAAATCCTTTACACAAATAGTGCACTATATAAAAATCGGCCTTTCCCATTGGTCGATCGGCATGGCCCTCCGCTCGCTTCGCTCGCTACGGGGGCTCAAGAATAGGAAACTAACCAGGTGCTAACCCAATCTAACCCAAGACATACCCAAAATCAAGAAAAAAAGCTGTTTAGAAACATAATCTTTACAAAATAATAAAAAAAAGCAACGGGGTTCGAACCCGCGTTCTCCAGGTGAGACCCAACGATATAAACCTCTACACCACAAGGGCTCTTGATAGAAATCGATTGCATCACGCAGACATATCGTAATACGAGATGGATCGACCAATAGGAGAGGTCGCTTTTTACATGGTGTACTATTTGTGTAAAGGATCTTTAAATGCTAATAATTATTGTTCTAAATATAATCATAATATTTTGGGTAAAAAGAAAAAAAGGAAGCTGGATACTTTTAATAAATAAATATTAGACCCCAATAATATACCGAGTAATATACCCAATCTAACACAAAAAGTAAAGTCTGAAACCTGTATAAAGCTTTTATGTTTTATCATAAATCTTTGAATATTGCGAGGCTCTTTGGATGGAGAAAACCGAGGAGAAAGTACACTAGCGAATTTGACATTACTATTACCTATTATGACACATTTATACCTATATTGACATTTTACTACCTGTCTATTAAATAGGTTGGTGGTATCTAGTTTCAGTTTATCAAAATATATTCTATTTTGATAAACTCGATATTCAAAGGTTTTTGCTTTGAAATTTCGTTTTCCTTTAACAAAAATCAAATGAGGCGCATCTAAGCGCTGAGTTCAAGACTCGCAGCCTTGTTTTAACCGGAAGCCCCCTTAAATATTATTTATGTATACAGAAAAAGGTAAGTAAAACGCAATTTAATTTTTGATTAAAAAAAAAGAGTAATACACATTATCAGTCATAATAGTCGTGCTTAAAGTAAGATCAACTTGTAGGAGGTATTGTATTATGCCAATAACGTTTCAAACTACATATAAAAAAATTAAATTTACAAAACACAAGTTTTGGTCATATTTTTTCGAGATTTTTGCATCTAAAATCTCTACTTAACTGTGAATTTAAAGGAAATTGCACATTTCAATATACGCCTTTAAATAGGTTAAGACCACTTTAGATGACGCGTAAGCCGTCAGGCCCAGTAGTTGTAGGACATAATGTTCTAACCCGTAACCATTCTTGCCATTTTCGCTTTCCCTGATAATGATGTTGGCGATTTTTTAGTTATCTTAGGTATGGAGCGTCGTCAAGTTCCACAACACTGATTGGTAGTAAATTGGGAATGAGTTCCTCGGAAAACCCGCTTTTGTAGTTTTCGTAATCCATTTCAAATGGTAGCCGCCACTTAGGTTCCATTAAGAACAAATAAATTAACGCCACCTATATGCATTATGATAAGACGCAGTCCCTTGCGTACTGTTTTTCTAAGCCCTCTAAAATTTCATCGCTCCATTCCCTTCCGTGACTGTGTGATGAGTGAATGTAAGTAGAGAGTAAAATATTGTTAGGAAAATTATATCGTTAACTTCTTGCGGTGACTTACTTACATAGCTAATATAATCTGGCAGTTTAACTTATCTTTTCTTATCTTTCGGTCTACTTTAGACCTGGCGCCCATCAAATTGAATTTTTAGAATTCGAACTCACACCCCTAGTGCCACCGCAATAAGAAGTATCTGAGCAGCGACAGGGTAACTCAAGGAACATTTAACTCTTACTTTTATTTATCCAAAACGTTTCAATTAAAATCGAAACCAAAAATTTAAAAAATATATAAGGGGTTTAAAATGTTATAGTATTTGGAGATTATTCGTAAATTTTCTCCATCCAGAACCAATTTTGTGGATTTCTTTACACAAAGTTTCTGTACATCCTTGATAGCAGATATCTACAATTTTTTATAAACTATTTTTATTCTAAAATATAGCACACAAACATAATAAATAATTAATTTAAACATTGGACTTTAAAAACTTACTTTTGCGAGTAGTAAGAAAACGCATAAAATATTACAAGTTTTAAATTTTCTTTAGGGACTGTATTTTGACAATGTAAATACCATGAATGCAGCGCTTAAACTGAGCTCTTCAGCCCTATGTTACTGCGCATCCAAGCCCCAGAGGCCAAGCCGGAATGGTCGACCTGTACTTTATTCATATTTTATTAAAATATAGTAATATATCGAATTTCATTTAGTGACATAATTGTCTAGTTTTAAATCAGCTATGTTTTGGAAAGATCACAATACAAATCGCAAATGCGAGGAGTGCCAACGTAATCGCTAGCTGTAAAAACGAAATCGACGGAGGAAGAACGCCGTTCATTTTGAGCAGAATTGCTTGAAGCATGGCTATAAATTAGAAGCCGAAATGTGCGATGTTCTGAGTAATGACCATTGATTTTTATAAACTGCGCATTTGTTTTCGAAGGAAGATTCCAGGAATCCGAGTCCGAATATCCGATACATGCCGGTCTCACCTTTACGTATATTGTCGCGTAGTATCAGACTGTTTCTCAATTTTTGTCAATAAGTTGTTGTGTTTTTTTTTTTTGGAGAAACTAAACGCGTCCTACTTAATTTGTGTCTCCTGCTCCATTCCTGTTTAAACGGTGAAGCTGATATCACCTTTACGTATAGCGTCGTGTAGTTTCAGCCTGTTTCTTAATTGTTTTCAATAAGTTGTTGTGCTCTTTAGGAGAAACTAAACAGGGAACGCGATAGATATTTTATCGAAATTTTTATGTTTTTGATATTAGGTTTCAATAGGAATAATGAATTTGTTTCCTGCTTCATTCCTGTTAAAACTGTGTAGCATCACCTTTACGAATAGCGTCGTGTAGTTTCAGACTGTTACTTATTTTTTCCAATCAGTTGTTGTGTTCTTTGGGAGAAACTAAACAGATAAGGCCATAGTTATTTTATCGAAATTTTTATGTTTTTAATACTAGGTTTCAATAGGAATAATGAATTTGTGTTTCCTGCTCCATTGCTGTTAAAACTGTGTAGCAGGTATCACACTTACGTATAGCTCCGTGTTGTTTCAGCTGTTTCTTAATTTTTCCAGTAAGTTGTTGTGTTCTTTGGGAAAAACTAGACAGATAAGGCGATAGTTATTTTATCGAAATTTTTATATATTTTTAATATTAGGTTTCAATAGGAATAATGAATATGTGTCGCCTGCTCCATTCCTGTTTAAACTGTGTAGCCATTATCACCTTTACGTACAGCGTCGTGTAGTTTCAGACTGTTTCTTATTTTTTTTCAATAAGTTGTTGTGTTTTTTAACGCGATAGTTGTTTTATCGAAATTTTGATTGTTTCAATAGTAGGTTTCAATAGGAGTCATGAATTTCTGTTTCCTGCTCCATTCTTGTTAAAACAGTGCAGCCGATATCACCTTTATGTATAGCGTGTAGTTTCAGACTGTTTCTTATTTGTTTTTTTCAATAAGTTGTGT
>MU186381.1:14900-31353 GCA_016904865.1 Pissodes strobi
GTGTAGTTTCAGACTGTTTCTTATTTGTTTTTTTCAATAAGTTGTGTGTTTTGTGAGAAATTAAACGAATAAGACGATAGTTATTTTATCAAAATTTTTATTGCTTTAATATTAGGTTTCAAAAGGAGTAATTGTTCAAAAACCATTTTTGAACACGCTTTCAAAATCTAACGATTTAATTTTTGTACAATTTGACATTCCACGCCACTGTCCTTGCATTCCAAGAAATTAAAATCCATGGCGATACTACTAACGGCATCTCTTATTTACAACGTTTATTCACTGCGTCGGCAGGCTAGAAAGCTAAAAGTTAAGCGTCCTCAAATAGCCTCCGACCAATCGTAGCGCTTCCCGCTATGCATTATAAGATCCTTTACACAAATAGTGCACTATATAAAAATCGGCCTTTCCTATTGGTCGATCCGCATTGCCCTCCGCTCGCTTCGCTCGTTACGGGGGCTCAAGAAAAGGAAACTAACCAGGTGCTAACCCAAACTAACCCAAGACATACCCAAAATCAAGAAAAAACTGTTTAGAAACATAATCTTAAAGAAAAAATTAAAAATAGCAACGGGGTTCGAACCTCGGCCGTCCAGGTGACACCCAGCTGCATAAACCTTTGCCCCACCAGAGCTCTTGACAGAAACCGATTGCATCATGCAGACATAGCGTAATACGAGATGGATCGACCAATAGGAGCGGTCGATTTTTACATAGTGCACTATTTGTGTAAAGGATCTTTAAATGCTCCCGCTATACCCCGGCAACCGAGTCGACCAATCACAGCGCATCCGACAGGATAGCCACTTCACCCAACCTAAAATACCCTAAAATTCAGATCTTTAATAATCAGGTTTCAACCGGATTTGTATTAAAATTCATAATATTAATTTAGACAACCGGTCATGTTAAGTTTTTACACAATAGCTCTGTATTTACATTACTGTCCTTTCCATGCCCGTAGCGATGCATCTTCTCCCACCAAAAGGGGCGTTAACAATTTCTTCAAGTTGATCTAGTTCCCACGTTCTAAAAAAAAAGTCGAGTCTTGAACCCCAGCCATGTAAGTCGCTCTAAGGCGCTGTTCCCGCCTACATGTCGACCAGTTTTCACGTTTTGAGACCCACTAATTCTCTAGTTCGTTACTCAAGTAACATAGTGATATCCAGGCATAATCATCGTCATATCACGCCGTGCAATCGCGTCCCAATTGGTCTCATCCATGGGAGTTCTACAATCGAGCCCTGTCTCGAACCACACTCAATCGAGCCTAGTCTCGGAATCTGTTTACAATCACATTCTCACAAGTTGCAATACCGTGCTGTACTTGCGTCTCCATTAGGCCTTGTTGATGGGGTTATCAATATTCGAGTTTCATCTCGAATCTCACACGTTTACATTCACATTCACTCAAGGGCTGTACCATGCGCTATACAGTCCCCAATGGTATTGCCCATAGGTTCTTCAACATTCTCTATCACGAGTACACCACTGGGTTGCTATACTCTTGCCTTATTCTAATATAAGGATTACTCTGCACTAGTCTGCATACCTACCCATGCCTTGCTCTCATATAAAGGCCCCCACAGACGTCGTTCTTTTTCGGCAGGATTACCCGACGTGCAAAACTGTTCGGGCAATCCGGTCGGTGTGTGGCAGAAAACCGTCGTGATTGCCGGCGTTCCAAATAATCTGTTTTGACTTGATTTTTCCCAACGGTTTTGAACGTCATCGTGCAAGTGGGCCCGTGTGTGGTGGGCGGACCAGTATTCACGACGAGATTTTTTGACAATTTGTCAGTGTTGTAGGTATTTAATGTATATAAAATGGCTGACAATACTGAAGGAAAACGTGATTAAACAGCGAACAGTGTATGGGCGCCACAAGGTTCGTGATTGCCCGAACAGTTTTGCACGTCGGGTAATCCTGCCGAAAAAGAACGACGTCTGTGGGGGCCTTAAGGATTAAATGGTACTAGTCTGCCAATAGACTCAAGTTATCACAAGGCTACATCCCATACGCGGATTTCAGCTTACCTATGCTACCTGCATAGCATATTTAATAATCATTCATGCGTGTACCAAGAAGCCGCATTCACCAAGCATTCATGTCATGCCATATGCAATAACTGCATATTAACCTACTACATTCCAGTCATTCTTGTTTGCAAGAAATTGAACTACATTGTACATAGACCTAGCAAGTGTTTTTTAAAGTGACTTTCCTCCAGTGTTAGAAGATAAACTGCTGAACATTGAACGTTTCTCGTCAATGGTGAACATAGTATACATATTAGCTTTTAGGTGGACTCTAAGGTAATAGTTATCCTGTTATTATTGCTTGTATATTATTGTATTTCATATCAAAGCTAGATCAGCTAACAGTGTTGATAAGGAGCTGTTCCGCAGGAACTCTAACAGACATTTAACTGTACATAGCTTCAAAGGTATGTTTATAACCATATATTAGTATAGTATTACAACTGTTTATACATCGCTTTAGTTTTTAAGATTTTTATTTATGTCATATTCTTCAAGGTCGAAACTTGCCTCGACTGATATTGTTCATATCGTAGCACTGACTACGCAATGTTTAAATGTTGTATATTTATGAGCTTCTAGTTGTTTTCAAGTAAAGTAACTTATTAAGATATTCATATAATGCTAAAGCTTTTTGTTTTATTTACAGAACTAGCCCTATGGTAAATTTTAGTGCCTAAGAGCACATCTCTTTCTGTTTAGAAAATCGATCAAGATCGACTCTGAAACAATAATGAATTTGTGTTTCCTGCTCCATTCCTGTTAAAACTGTGTTGCCGATATCACCTTTACATAGGTATAGCGTCGTATAGTTTCAGACTGTTTCTTAATGTTTTTCAATAAGATGTAGTGTTTTTTGAGGGAAACTAAACAGATAACGCGATAATAATTATTTTATCGGAATTTTTATGTTTTTAATAATATGTTTAAATAGGAATGAATACTGGATAGGCTTTTCCTGCTCCATTGCTGTTTAAGTTGTGTAGCCGGTAACACCTTTACGTATAGCGTCGTGTTTCAGACTGTGTCTTGTTTTTTTTTTCAACAAGTTGTGTGTTTTGAGAGAAACTAAACAGAGAACGCGATAGTTATTTTATCGTATCACCTTTACATATAGCTTCGCGCAGTTTCAGACTGTTTCTTAATTTTTTTCAAGAAGTTGTTTTTTTAAGGGGGAAACTAACCAGAGAGTTGTTTTATCGAAATTTTTATGTTTCTAATATTAGGTTTCAATAGGAATCTTAAATTTGTGTTTCCTGCTCCATTCCTGATAAAACTGTGTAGAGGCAAAGGTGGTCTTTAAATTACAATAATTCATTATTATAAATAATGCCGCAAATGTGCCGTCTTACGTGTTGCAATTGTTACTACCTGAAAATATTAAAATAAGTTGAAACTTATTTAAATTAACCGAATTTTGGCGACTAACTAAAAATAATCAAAAACATTAAAATTGGTTATAGCGTATGGGAATCGGTTCAAATGAATAAAATAAATTAAAACTAACTATAATTAACCGAAAGCTGATTAAATTACTTGCCAAAACTAATCACAAGGAACCAAAAGCACCAAAACAGGCTAAAACGTATCGGAATAGGTTACAAAAATTAAAGTAAGTTAAAACTAATCAAAACCAAGAGAATTTTGGTGACTAACCAAAAATAACCAAACACATAAAATTTGATTATAACGTACGGATTCGGTTCAAATGACTAAAATAAATTGGAACTATCTGAAACTAACCACAAGTTGATTGAACGACTAACCAAAAGTAACCAACAGCACAAAAACGGGCTGAAACGAATCGGAACATGTTAAAATATTATAGCAACGGTATGGCTAATTATGTCTTAATAGCTTTTCCAATCTACAAGTGGAAGGTAATTTTTAGTCTAGATATCCGCATTTTTTGTTTATTTTTTTTTAATAATGATAATGCATACTATTAATGTTAAAAATGCATTTAATTAAGTAAATATATTATAAACAATCGTGTTTGTATTTCTACTTTTTTAAACTCTAGTTTTTAAGAACTAAATTACAACACAAATCATATTTTTGCATTTTTATTCATCATTTTCAATGTCCCCCCGGTTGCATCTTTGGGAAGGACTGTGAATTTTTTAATAGAGTTTCTTTCAAAGCCTCTTAGAAAAGCTGAATAAGGAATGATTTGTATTTTAAATTACGGATACATAAGCCAGCTGATGTAGCTGCGCATAAATATGAACTAGAAATTTAAAGTAGATACCTACCGATTTCCTAATAAAATGTTTAAAACCAAAATATCCTGCCTCATTAGAGAGTTATCGCAGTTTGCTTTATTACTGTTAAGCAGTATTAAGGTCTGCATTATTAAAATACTGCTGTTCATTATTTTGTTGTTACATTTAGAGTTATTGCAAATGCCTAGTTTCTATTCTATTTTTTGTTCCTCTTAATCCTCTTATTTCTAACCTAATTTTTTGTTGTCAGTTGTCTTGCCATTTTTCTGATATTTTCTTAAAACTTAATTAAAAGTCAGTTTTCAGCTTGTTTGGACTTTATTGTTAAGCTTTTAAATCAAATGCCAACGTTTCGATGCATTCCGCATCATTTTCAAGGCCAACCCAAACAAGCTGAAAACTGACTTTTAATTAAAATATTTCTGGACGAAAACCACATTACATTTTCTCAAAACTACCAAATCTAAGCATAAATTACAGAGAACGTAAGGATGTTGTGTTTCTCGAAAAGTATAAAAAAAAATCGAAACGGAAACGATTTGCTTGCATAGAGGAACGACGAACATGTTCGTTTATGCCCGAATTTCTCCGATACTGCATAAATAAAGTCAGGCACTATCCTTATTAAGGAAAATATTAGGCTTCGCCACATCTGCGCATGTGCAAATGCCAAAATAAGAGCGGCTTTAATACTGCTTGTCCTTATTTACTTGTGCCATAACTTTCTATTTACTTAAAAAAAAGCGTGTGCAGAATGTGCGCATATCTGAAGTGAAAGTTCTTAAAGTTAAACGCCCTAGGCTATACATATCGTAACCAATTTGGTTAAAATATACCACTCAATTAACAAAAAGGGAAGGCTTAAATTAAAAAAGAATATTCTTCATAAAAGTTTCGCTTATGTCTTGACAAGGTAATAGAGCATATATTTTTTGCTTGTAAACTAAGAAAGATATCACAATAAAATCAAATATAACGGATTTGGTTAAAAAGTATTTTTTTTTTAATATACCACTCAACTAACAAAAGGGGAAGGCCTAAATGAAAAAAAAAACAATTCTTCATAAAGGTTTCGCTTGTGTGTTGACAAGGTAATACACTAACATAGATATCACAATAAAATCTTATTCATATCGTAACGGATTTGGATAAAAAGCAGTGTTTTATATATACCACTCAATTAACAGAAAGGGAAGGCTAAATGAAAGAAAAATATTCTTCATAAAAGTTTCGCTTATGTCCTGACAAGGTAATAGAGCAAATCCCATATTTTTTGCTTGTAAACTAAGGGATATCACAATGAAATATTATACATATCGCAACGGATTTAGTTAAAAAGTAGTTTTTTTTTAAATATAGCACTCAATTAACAAATGAAAAAAAAATCTTCATAAAAGTTTCGCTTATGTTTTGACTAGGTAATAGAGCAAAACCCATGTTTTTTGCTTGTAAACTAACAAAGATATCACAAAAACTTAAACGCCCTAGCCTTATACATATCAAGGGATTTGGTTACAAATTAGTTTTTTTAAATACACCACTCAATTAACAGAAAAGGAAGGCCTAGATGAAAAAAAATATATTCTTCATAAAAGTCTCGCTTATGTCTTGACAAGGTAACAGAGCAAATCCCATATTTTTTGCTTGAAAACTAACAAAGATATCACAATAAAATCTTACACACATCGTACCGGATTTGATTAAAAAGTAGTTTTTTTTTTAAACATGCCACTCAACTAACAAAAAGGGAAGGCCTAAATGAAAAAAAAATATTCTTCATAAACGTTACGTTTATGTTTTGACAAGGTAATTGAACAAATCCCACATTTTTTGCTTGTAAACTAGCAAAGATATCGCAAAACTTAAACGCCCTAGCCTTATACATATCAACGGATTTGGTTAAAAAGCAGTTTTTTTGTAATATACCACTCAACTAACACACAAAGAGAAGGCCTAAATGAAAAAAATATATTCTTCATGAAAGTTTCGCTTATGTCTTGACAAGGTAATAGAGCAAATTCCATGTTTTTGTGCTTGTAAACTAACAAAGATATCACAATAAAATCTTACACATGTCGTAACTGATTTCGTTAAAAAGTAGTTTTTTTTTAATATACCACTCAACTAACACACAAAGAGAAGGCCTAAATGAAAAAAAAAATATTCATAAAAGTTTCGCTTATGTCTTGACAAGGTAATAGAGTAAATCTCATATTCTTTGCTTGTAAACTAACAAAGATATCACAAAAACTTAAGCGCCCTAGCAGATTATACATATGAACGGATTTGGTTAAAAAATAGTTTTTTTGTCATACGCTCCCAAAAATAGCTATTTTACGGACTCGTTTGAGTCTGTAAAATGCTTCTTTTTAGGCCTAGTCCCTAAAAGTCGTCATGGCAACTTTTACGGACTATTCCAAAATTCCTGAATATGTCTAAATGTGAAATTTCGAATGACATGACAAAATTGTCAAATAGTTGCTACGATATCAAATTCTAAGCTAACTTTGTCGTACATTATGATTTCAAAAATTATGGTAAATTTGCAAATTTTGGGCGTTCTGAAGAATTGCAAAAAGTGTATGACAAAAAATAGTGTTTGTCACACGTACCTAAATGAAGTTTTTCAGGACTCATCTGCTATTCCGGACTCGGCTAATGCCTCGTCCGGAAACAGCAATGATTCGTCCTGAAAAACTCCATTTTAGGTACTTGTAACAAAAATAACTATTTAAAGATACCACTCAGTTAACAAAAAGGGAAGGCCTAAATGAAAAAAAATATTCTTCATAAAACTTCCGCTTATGTCTTGACAAGCTATTAGAGCAAATCCCATATTTTGTGCTTGCAAACTAACAAAGATATCACAATAAATAAACCTCATATTTTTCGTTCCGCCGCGCCAGCTCGGTGTCAATCGCCGTGTGTCGCGACCTTTAAATTTTACTCCCGACGCTCGTTAAGAGGATTCACTTCAAAAATAGTATAATATTATTTAATAAGCGTATAATGCAGGCCATAATGAACAGAGATTGTTATACGAACCGCATATAATTAATTATAATCCATCAGAGTGTATTATGGTTCATTATACGCGAGTCGTATAGAATACTTTATCTACAACCATACATAAATACACAAAATACTTAATTAGAAAGCACATTTTTAATATTACGAGACGTCAGCACCTACCGCTGTTGATATTTCTCATTTCAATAGTAGTAGCTCTCGACTCTCGGATGGAATGTACTATTCTTAAAGCTCATAATTACACTTGTTGCATTATGAATAGCATAATACTTTTTTATCATAAGTATTTTGCGTCTAATAAGTGGCTGTAGATAAAATTATATATATAATAAACAGCAGACTTATCTTTTCGGTTAAACTGCTTTCCACACCAAATATTTTTAGCTACATCTGCTAGTCATCTACTTTTAAAAACATACACATTTTTTGTTGTTAGTTCGTCTGATAGAAATATTATATATATTTTGAATTTTCGTGCATTTATCATATTTGCGTATAGCCGTTTCATGGCCACAAATAATTTCCAATTTAAAATATTATAATAAATAATTTCACATATTTGTTGTTTACATTCGCGTATGAATAACAAAAACTTATATATAGATGGCACAAATTAAAGCGAACCGAATTTAGTTTTTTATAATGGCGCGGATGTATTAATTAATATCTGACCCAAAAGCAATTTTAATAAATAAAAATATAATGTTAACCAATGAACTAATGACGATCTAAGCGATGATTGCGCAAATCTTTTCAAATGGATAATCTAGTTATATTTCATATAACATATAACACATAACACAGTTATGTGTTGGCTGGGTATACAATTATGTAACACTATTTGCTAGTTGCTCAACAAACGGTCAATATGCCAGGTTTTCAACAATATTTAAACTTGACAATCAAATGAAGGCGCCACTAAATCTTTAATTAGGAATATACCAATAAGTTTTACACATTGAAATCAGGGCAGTAAAATTTAAAAACATACCCTAAGATAACATATATCTGGATTCTAATTAAACGATTTAGTTAAATATTAACAACTTTCACATACACTCTAAAGACAATTAATTCTATCTAAACATAAAACAATGAGAAGATTCTCTATAAAGTATTTTATCTAGATTAACAGGCTATTAAATCAAAGCAAAATAAGATATTGAGTTTTAATATACGCTTTATAACATTAATATTGCCCAATCTTGAAATAATTCCAACCAAACGTTGAATTCTTAAAAATCTGACTAACTGCCGTCAATCATGAAACACTATAAATAGGAACACTTTATTCTAAATCAATCCCATGGCAGCGATAAAGTCATTAAACCAATAAAAAATTACTAAAAATATACTAAATCAATAAGATAACCTGTGAAGTAATTATGTAAATATAACCAGTAAGTATCTACGGGTATAAAACGAAATAAGCTCAGTTCGACACCGGTATCAAGGCAAAAAATTAAAGTTACAAATTGCCGTTATGTGAAACAAATTAGTGTCATGAGGCTTACAGTTAATTATAGTCAAAATCTATCAATTAACTATTATCATAACATTATCAAAATTAATTCTCTACTCGAGACAATATCAGGTAGGATAAGGAAAAAAACAAGTATTTCTAAAGCAATCATGATCAGAGACAGAAATAGGTATAGTACAGGATAATAGATATCTTACAGCCGATTATACGTAAGTTCCATAAGCATGTTCGGTAAACAAAAACAATAAATAACGGTAATAGATACGATGTAAAAAGCAAACGACCTACAGTCGTTAAACAGTAAGCACATTAAATAAAATAATAAATAACGATAATAGGTACGACATATGAAAGCAAACGACCTACAATCGTTTAACAGTAAGTTCATTAATCAAACTGATAAATAATTACGATAATAGTTACGATATATGTAAGCAGACGAACTACAGTTTTTTAACGGTAAATTCAGTAAAACAAACGGTAAATAACGATAATATAGATAATAACAGATCATTAATTAAAAAAATGTAGATCCTACTTGTATTTAGTAGATTTGCAGACATGGAATCCACTGGCGTTTCTTGCGAAGCTATGTCTCTAACGTGTGGTCGTATTACCTCGACAAAAGCCCTCTATCCAGCTAAACTAAACCGGAAACTCTCTAACTCGGCATACAAAAGGCCGCTAACGAACGTTCAGCCTCAAGGGAAGAAATTCAGTCTTACGGAAGGTCATGGCAGGTAGATCCTTAATTAAATTATAAATAATTATCTCTATTCAACATAGACCCACTGAAATGTAACAAACCTTTTTTTATAGGAATTATAACTAGTCGTTAAACATCTTTATCAGTATCAGACAATACGGTCGATAATTTCAGAGACTACATCTGACAGTATGTGTGTCAGTTGATTTCACTACAAAATAACAACGAAAAATTTCAGTACACGCTTAAGCGTTTAATAGAGAAGGCTATCAATTTTCCCAAAAAGAATATATACCACATCTGTCAAGAGGGCGCTCCAAACGGCGTCATCCTTTGACTCGGAATAACATCATTCGATACTGGTGGATTGCACTCGGAAGTAAGGTAGCGAGAGTATTGACAACACAAATTGGCCAGTAAAAGGGAAAATCGCACTACCGGGTTTTGTAACATTTAACGTTACAACACAATAATTAAGTGGTTTAAATCGAACTAAATAATTAAGTTGTAGTTTGGAGTAATATCTAAAAGTAAAAATATGTTTATATTATATAAATGTATGTGCTAATTCAATTGATTATAAAATAATGCCAGCTGAAAAATAATGCGTGTTTTATTCTGATATATTTCATACTTTCTTATTTACGCAAAACGAATACGGAATCTGAATATATTATGAAATATCAAGTTTTAAGAAAATTCAAATCATATTGTTCCGGTTCGGCTGCTGTAATATGTTAAACTATAAATATGTATATCATCATTTCCCAGATGCCAACAATTCGAGAATAAATTCTAAAAATGTAAATTAATTGGGAATAACCCAGAGAAAGACGAACAGCATGATATTTTCAAAATAATGCTTTTCTCCAGCAACCTCCTTTTATAATAGGGCGTTCAATAATTAATTATGTTTTTCTAATATCATTAACAATAAACTTAGAAACTTAGAGAGCTGAAAAATATGAATAAGGCACATTCAACTCCCGTCGCAACATCTGATTTTCTCATGAACAATTCGAACATTTTTTAAAGGCTGCAGAGACAAACATGCAGAAAAAAGATCTATTCCTGCCCTTAAAAACGACAGCATAACGTCATATGCATTCCACATGTATTACTATGTTGAAAATTTATCGTTTCCTGACGTGCGAAAGATATACACGGCTTATCGATTTTCAGAACTCCAAGCTTAACTTACAAAAATCACTCTTTTTTACCTGATAACATCGTTCCATAGACAGCCAACGACCCGTTACGTTATGTAGCTCAAATATAGAAAATTTATTTCCAAATCTGGTTCAACTTCACATCCATTATTCAGTAATCTACCATAAAGGCCGTTCGGCTATAATCGGCAAGAAACACCTATAGGGACAGAGTACGACCAATTACAAGGCAAGGCTAAGCGGCAAAAAGTCATAAATTAAAACCACCATTAAATATTAACACATCAAGATAGTACGCGAAACAAACTAACTTCCATATGTCTATTAAAGGCACTTATATAATATACATAATATAATAAATATAATATACTCGAGAAAATTAACCGTGGAAAAGCGACATAATTCAAATTCTGTGCTCGGAGTTTTGTCAAGACAGAAGAAGAGGTGTAGACTTAAAGAGAAGCGTATGTACTGTGAAAACTATTTTAGTCATTTATTTTTTTTATATTCAAAGGCATTGCGATATTATTTTCTCATATGATGGAATAGGATTATAATCATAGGGTCAGTTGGGGTAAATGGAAATGAGACTAAAAACATTACCGAAAATCCGCCTAATTTTAACTTTGCGCATCCTCGCCCAGTCGTCGGGATCAGCCACCAACCGCCACATTATTATTTGCCGTGTAATTCACTTGTTAAGAGTCCAGCGAACATCAACAGCTTGATGCTTGTTTACTGGATTGTTGCATAGTAGTTTGTGAAAAAATATTTCTGGAAATTATTGTCTGGTAAATTAAAGAATATTATATTATATATTATTTTTAAAGATCGTAAAATGCAGCTTATTTTTTCTGGTTACAATTACCCTACGAATGTATCCATAGGGGTAAATGTAAACATAGACAGAGGGGCAAATGTAAACATTAATTTAATGCAAGTTTGAATTAACGCTATTCCTTTTTGTTTCAGATATGTCTGGCCAATATAAAAAAAAGAATGAACCACCAACATATTCCGTAGAAGATGTCAGGAATGCTGCATACATACGTCTCATAAGACGTATCAAATAAAAGCCTCTTTTACAGAAAAGCAGAAGAAACTTATGGAATCCCCAAAGCTATTATATTTAATAGAATAGAATAGAATAGAATGGCAGAAAAGCATCATCAAAAGATATGTGCCCAGATGCCGCCCAGTGCTAAATTTCAGAGAAGAGGAAGAAATTGTTCAGTGCCTAATAGTGCGTTATTGGGACATCCATGTAATAAGCAGTACCTAAGAGAATTGGTTAAAAAATATGTAGAAGCTAAAAATTTAAAAACTCCTCGGAAAATAGGCCTGAAGAAGATTGATATCTCAATTTCATGTCGAGGCATCCTAAGCTATCCCTCGAGAAACGGAACGTCTACAAAAAAATCAGAAAAGTCGCAAAAAAACCTCATATTTTCTACGACTTTTATGAAGGCCAGGCTTGTTTTGTCTTCGAAGCAGTTGAGTCGCGGTCCCATTGTGACCCTAACAGGGTAAGAGCCATTGTACAAAAGGATAGAGTTTTAAGTAGAATTTCTGGAGGATCAGGCAGGGAATCCACAACAGTTTTGGCTTGTCTATCTGCTATCGGCAGCTGATTACCACATTTAATTATGTATAAGGGTGCTACCGGTTAACCAAGATGGATTTCCCTAAATTTGTATCCAGGGACTTTATATACGACTTCAAAGAATGGCTGCATGGGGGAGCTCCAATTTTTTTATACTTTAAATCTGGTTTTGTTCCTTTTATTAATTATGCAAAAAATCTCCCTGATCAAAAAGTACCTTTGTTATACCATGGGCATGACAGCCACATTAGTATTAGAATTGCTGAAAAAGCAATCAGTAGCAATGTAATACTCATGAAGTTTCCCAGCCATTTAACGGATAAAACACAACTATTAAATAAGGCTGTTTTTGACCCGATAAAGACAAGCTGAGAAAAAAAAGCTTGTGGCATAATATGGTAAAAAATGGATCAAGAAAAGTTGTGGAGGACTGACAAGGGGGGCTTTAGAATTACTAGGAGAGGTTTGGATGGAATCAATGAACATTAAAAATATTAATGCAGGATTTATAAATACAGGCGTATATCCAGTAAATTGTTCAAAATTTTCCCATTGATCTTTAGAGATTTGAAGCGGAAAAAGGAATAAACAAGCATGTTCAAGAAGGCAAGAAAGAAACAACCCAATTTCCAATAGTGAGTCCCTAATACCAAGAATCCAATAAAAAATCTGGAGCATGAAAAAAACATTAATAAACAAAAATGGCCAGAAAAATTCTCAAATTGGACCACCTCAGTCTTGTTCCAAGAACTTCGTTGAACCACAACTGTCTTGTTCCGAGGAGTTTGTTGAATCACATCCATCTTGTTCCAAAGAGTTTGTTGAACCACAACCATCTTCTTTCCAGGAGTCTGCTAAATCACCACCGTCTTGCTCCAAGGAGTTATTTGAACCAGAATATTCTCGCAGTATTATATCTTTCATGGATGTTTTTATTTCAAAAACATCGGAGCTGAAATCAAGAAACCAAAACTCTCAATTGGAGACTCAAGAAACGATCATATGGTAAAGCATTAACATACAGTGTGGTTTGTTCTATTGAGAATGTTGAAGAAGGAGAGAATGAAATCAAGATCATTGGTGTAAGAGCGACAGATAATTCAAAAACTGTTTTTATGTTATCGAAACAGATGTTAGTTATATTGGAATTGATCAGAATAGTTCCGTGGGTTCCTACTGTCTTTTCTTTGTTTAGCAATACTTTGCAATAATGAAAATTTTTAAAATGTTTATTAGTTAGCCTATAACTTTATTTTTTTTTAATATCGTTTTATTTATGTACTTTATTGACTTTTATTAAAACTTGCCTTTTTTCTTTACACCATCTTGGGGTAACTAAAACATGAACGCAAAAATTTTAAAAATTCGTCACATATACAAAATCGATAATATTCATATTTACTCCGATATACTCTACATTAAAGTTTATGGTCTACAAAATACTTGCTCACATTTTCCCATAGAGTATGGGGTAAATGGAAACATGTACCACTATTTTTTTTCTAAATATCAACTAAAATTGTAATGTAAAAATGGTTTTTAAAACATCGAACTAATATCATTACTGAAGCAGCTTCTACCAAACAAATGCTGAAATATTTAAAAAAGGACGTTAATTTTATATAATGTGTGTGAATGTGCCAAAAGTAAAAAAATCGTCCATATTTACCCCAACTGAACATATATAGGAAAAAGAAATGTTGTCTTTCCTTTAAATGTTTTATTGCCATACCTGTTTTAGGCCTTGGTCATAAGTAAATATCCCACAACAAATGCAATACACTACATGCATATTAGGGAATCCTCTTTCTGTGTAGAGCATATGGTTTTAACGAATAATCCTGTTTACAGTTTTGCAGATGACAGTACCCTTGTCTCCCACTTTAGATCAGAAATACCTTTACCAGCAACTGAGACTTATCACCGCAGACAGGAGCAGATAACAGCAATTAATCAAGACCTGGAGAAAGTTCAAACTTGGGGCGACAGAAATTTAGTTCAGTTTAATGCAGCAAAAACCCAAGCAGTCACGTTTACCAAGAGGACCAATACGGCGGGCCCTGACATCACTATGGCAGGATCGACCATTCCTTCATCCTTGTCAATCGGACTGCTGGGTGTCTCGGTCAACAGCAATATGTCCTGGCATGACCTCGTTGCTAACATCGCAGAAGCTTGGTGCGCTATTTCGCAACAAAAAACTGTATACACCGCAGCAGTTGCTCTTGCTCTACAAAACGCAAATAAGACCGTGCTTAGAATATTGCTCACACATCTGGGGTGCCGCACCAAAGCACACCCTAAAGCTGCTGGATTCCATTTAGACGAGAGCTGTGCATCTCGTCGGCGACCCGGAGTTGACTCGGCATCTGGATAGTCTGGAACACCGCAGACATGTGGCCGGGATGCCTCTGTTTTACAGATACTTTCACGGTAGATGCTCCCAGGATTTCGCCCGCCTCATGCCGCCCCTGGCAACACCTGTCAGACAGTCACGACAGACGGCAAAAGCGCACCAGTTCGTCGTGCAACTGGAAACACCTAGAACATCGCTTTACAAGAACTTCTTTGTCTGGCGAACTGCATCACTATGGAACTCACTCCCAGGACATCTGTTTGCCCCTAATAACAACCTACAACTACGCAAGAACCGTGTCAATCAACACTTCGCACACACACACCGCTCATCGAGCGCCATAGGATCTCCCTTTAGTGTGTGTGCCACTGCCATAAAAAAATTGCCTTGTAGAACTACCAATGGCCACCGGCAGGGGTGGAGGGGTCAAAGGGGGTTCGGCAGACCCCCTGGACTAAAGAATGATTGTTTCAACGTTATCGATAACGACTAAATGCCCAAACTATGTAGACATCATGAGCACACCTGAGTTGTTAGCTTTTAGTACGGATGTAGATGTATAAACAAGAAGAAAATTCAGTCAAATTTAACGTGCGTATCGTCAAAATTTATTGTTTGTTTGTTTATTATGGTAAAATATGTACATTAAAACAAATTTGTAATACATTGCAATAGATTTACTTTTTTATCTCATATATGGATTTTGGGATAAGATTCTTTAGCGAGCAGCTTTTTTACTGTCAAAAATTGAATCAAAAAATTTGAGTACAGAAATTTTACATAGAAAGGATGAAATTTTCCAGAAATATGTCCTTGAAAGCTCTACATATGAAATACTTGGGAAGAACTGCGAAAAAGAACATTTCTACCAAACCAAGAGTTTCATTCATATAAGATATGCAGTTCCTCCTGTCAATAAAAAAATGTTATTCACATTTTTTAGCATTACCACCAACCAGTGCCACCATTGAAATGTCATTTAGGACATTGCGACGGGGGTTCTGACTTCTCAGTTTGAATGAATCATTTCAACTGATTCATTATTAATGAAAATAAGAATAAACGCCGCTTTGTTCACATGTTTCATGTTTCGCTGAATAAATCAGCTGGTCCGGACAATTCTATCAGTGATCTCGACATAAAATGCCAAAAACAAAATTGAAACCAGATGTTTGCGAAGTATGTACAATTAGCAAATGAATTACAAAATATTTTGATCAATCAGAATTGTCCAAAAATGCATCGGTTTGTTCATCACGCCATCGAAAAACCATTCTGATTAACGATATTTACGCACAAATAATATGTCTAACCTCAAGAGTAAACAAATCACTGAACATATTATGTTCTCACACTTCAGTTTGTATTCATTATTAGATAATGATCAGCCAAAATGAATAAAAGTAGAACTAGTTTTCACTTTAACTGAAAGCATGAATATACTGATCATTTTTATTGAAAACGTGTTCTCACGTTCATTATTTGATCAGTATCACTGAATCAGTTACACTGCTTCAGCGAAACTGAACAAATAATGAACGTGAGAACACGTTTTTATTTAAAATGATCAGCAAATTCGTACTTTCAGTGAAAGTGAAAACTAGTTCTACTTTTATTCATTTTGGCTGATCATTATCTAATAATAAATACACACTGAAGTGTGAGAATAATATGTTCAACGATTTGCTAAGTTGGGTTGGTGAGCGTAAATCTCGTTGATCAGAATGGTTTTTTGATGGCGTGATGAACAAACCATTGCATTTTTGGACAATTCTGATTGATAAAAATATTTTATAATTAATAGAAGTAATTGTAATCAAAGTCTTATCTCCACAAATTCAA
>MU186381.1:36353-62382 GCA_016904865.1 Pissodes strobi
ATCCGAGAGTCGAGAGCTACTACTATTGAAATGAGAAATATCAACAGAGGTAGGTGCTGACGTCTCGTAATATTAAAAATGTGCTTTCTAATTAAGTATTTTGTGTATTTATGTATGGTTGTAGATAAAGTATTCTATACGACTCGCGTATAATGAACCATAATACACTCTGATGGATTATAATTAATTATATGCGGTTCGTATAACAATCTCTGTTCATTATGGCCTGCATTATACGCTTATTAAATAATATTATACTATTTTTGAAGTGAATCCTCTTAACGAGCGTCGCACATACGGGTATTTGAGTGATCTAGGCGGCCAAATTTTTTTTTTGATTAGATTGATTCCAAACGTCATAAATGACAAGAACAATAGTATTTTAAGAAACATATATTTATTTTAATGAAAACAGGTTTTATTTACTATAAAAAACTAATTTTCTTCGAACATTATTTCCTGTTCGCTTTCCGACGAATGTACTTTTGGATTCGGCTGTGCTGACAGAAGCATATTAATTGTCTCAGGTAGAAAGCAATTCATTTTCCGTTTTTTAAGGTCTTTATACTGCTGAGTAAAGGATCTGAGCTCAAAAGTAGCCTATTAAAAATATCTCTATTACAGGACTCTCTGGAAAATTTTCTCGCGAAATCTTGCCGATATGATCTGAAATGTTTATTGCGCGCTTCTGCTGCCTCCTCAGAAAGCTGTCCGATATGTAGCAATGCGTTTTTTATTATAACTGCTCCGTGCAACAATATCTTATGCAGCATCGGAGTCATTGGATGCCACGAATATAATTCTACGTATAAACGGGCAGTTTCTAGTGCATATTTGTCATATTTTTCTACATCTATCCTATATCCACTTGAAATGGTTTCCAGTATGACTTTTAACCTATAAATCAAATCGTAACTGATGCCTGTAATTTCTGAAGCTAATTTCGGATCCTCAAAAAACCTCCTACTAGTATTCTCATCATTCGTATTTCCGAAATTTGCTATTGGCATATCCACTAACAAACCAGTTTCATTGCGAAATCTGGTCTGTATTTCTTTTTTCTTCTCTTTTGTTATTTGTTTCTCCTCTTCTGTTTTTTTTTCTCAATTTGTATGCTAAATGGAGAATGCTCTCGAACAATCTTATTCTGGCATGTAAAATGGAGAGTCCAAATTCAATAGCTTCAAGAGATATTTCCCTTTTAACTTCCAATTGGTTAAAGTAGCACCACAGATATAGATGTTGTAGATGTTGTGCCAGTCGCTGCATTGCATATTTTTCCGTCAACCATTGTCATAACAAACAAATGCTTGATGAAGAACTTTTTTCCATCTATGTCAACCTCTGTAGCGATTAAAGAGTTTATGGAATGTTTGATGTGGGCAATTTCTTCATTTGTGATATCGGTAGTCGCTTTCATAAAACGGAATCTAATTGGTCGGCAGAACCGCGGAGAAGAAGGTGTTGGATTTTCCCACAGTACTCTTTCATTATCTTTACCACAAACTAATCGCAAAGGCACAAAGCAGCTCTGAAAAATATTCGCATCTGAATCCTCGTCACTATCAAATTTTTGTTTAAACTGGGATTGCTGCGATCCATCACTTCCCCATTTGCATATAATTTTTAATGTATCTCGTTGTTGCTCTTCGATTGTTAATAAGACTCCTTCCAGGTACTCGGATAGGCGTCTAACGGTAACATCAATCAAGGGTTGCAATTTGCATTCGACGGAAGTGCTTGTCACTATGCACGCTTCTGGTGGCGGATAGCACTCGTTTTTTGCTTGCTGTGTTAGACTATAGCACGGAAAGAAATTCTTATTAGTTTTTCTAATTATTTCATATTGCCCTCTTGTTAAATCAGCATCTACAAACATCTTTAATGCTTGCATTGGTGTCAAACGATTTTTTCTTTCAGTTTTGAATGTGGAATAAGCTCTTCTATATATTTTTGCACGTGTTGGGGTACTTGTGATATCTTTCAGTATATTGGAAGCATCTCTTTTTCCATAGTTCCTCAACTCAACTTGCGCTGCGGGCATAATGACAGCCTCTTCTAAAGTAGAGCGAAGCTCCTGTGTTTTTTTTCTCTTGCTCCTTTCACTGGACTGTTCAAAAGATTTGCGAGGACGGCCAGGTCGATTTCGCGTAGCAACGGAATCACAAACGGTCCTTCTAACCACACACGATTGTTTTTAAGAAAAACTTCTTTTTTATGAGCTTTTGTCCACCTTTGTTTTATTTCTGATTTGAAGTGTGCAAAACTGAGTTTAAACTTATTAGATTGGTCTTCAGTGTATTCTTCACCCGACAAAAGCTGATCTTTTAAGAAAACTAGTTTTGCTTCCAAATTAGGCATATTTTCGTTTTTCATAAGATCGAATAGGTATTTTCGGGTCACTATCCTTACTCCCCAGGATACCACTGAGCCTGAAACCAACAAACTTTGTTTTACAATGCATAAAACTTCATTCACATTTTTAGACTTTTTTGCCCAAAAAAAAATCAATGTACTGAGATTTTACATATCCGCGCTTTTACGCGGCTAATTAATTGATTATTTACTACTCCAGACTTTATATTTTTAATATCAAGTAGAAAGACTACCGGATCTACCCCGATAATATAACTAATACCTTGATAAATAAAAAATACTTTGAAAAACAATGTTACTTTTAAATCATTAAAAGTATAAACATAAGCAATAAAATTACCAAAGTGTTATAACAATATAATAGGTAATTACCTGTACTATCAGGATCCATCACTTTTCCGTACAAGATTAACGTAAAAAAATAATTATTCACCTTCAAACTTAACGTTCTCCCAAAATCGCCAAGGACGGGACACTTACGCGAGGTTTGATTGTCAGTTTCTGACAGACGCTGTCAGCGCGACATGCGCGAAGGAGGTGAAAGAGGGGCTGGATAATATTCTCTAGAATGTCACTTAACTCAGGCAGTCAAGTTTAGACTGGTTTAACACATTTTGTTAATTTGTTTTTTGGCCGCCTAGATCGTTCAAATACCCGTGCGTCGGGAGTAAAATTTAAAGGTCGCGACACACGGCGAGTGACACCGAGCTGGCGCGGCGGAACGAAAAATATGAGGTTTATTTATTGTGATATCTTTGTTAGTTTACAAGCAAAAAATATGGGATTTACTCTATTACCTTGTCAAGACATAAGCGAAACTTTTATGAAGATTTTTTTTCATTTAGGCCTTCCCTTTGTGTGTTAGTTGAGTGGTATATTAAAAAAACTACTTTTTAACGTAATCCGTTACGACATTTGTAAGATTTTATTGTGATATCTTTGTTAGTTTACAAGCACAAAAATATGGGATTTGCTCTATTACCTTGTCAAGACATTAGCGAAACTTTCATGAAGAATATATTTTTTTCATTTAGGCCTTCCCTTTATGCTAATTAAGTCGTATATTTAAAAAACTGCTTTTCAACCAAATCCGTTGATATGTATAAGGCTAGGGCGTTTAAGTTTTGCGATATCTTTGCTAGTTTAGAAGCAAAAAATGTAGGATTTGTTCAATTACCTTGTCAAAACATAAGCGTAACCTTTATGAAGAATATTTTTTTTCCATTTAGGCCTTCCCTTTTTGTTAGTTGAGTGGCATGCCTAAAAAAAACTCCTTTTTAATCAAATCCGGTACGATATGTGTAAGATTTTATTGTGATATCTTTGTTAGTTTTCAAGCAAAAAATATGGGATTTGCTCTGTTACCTTGTCAAGACATAAGCGAGACTTTTATGAAGAATATTTTTTTTCATTTAGGCCTTCCTTTTCTGTTAATTGAGTGGTGTATTAAAAAAAAACTAATTTGTATCCAAATCCCTTGATATGTATAAGGCTAGGGCGTTTAAGTTCTTGTGATATCTTTGTTAGTTTACAAGCAAAAAACATGGGATTTGCTCTATTAACTTGTCAAGACATAAGCGAAACTTTTATGAAGATTTTTTTTTTCATTTGTTAATTGAGTGCTATATGTAAAAAAAAACTACTTTTTAACTAAATCCGTTACGATATGTATAAGATTTTATTGTGATCTCCCTTAGTTTACAAGCAAAAAATATGGGATTTGCTCTATTACCTTGTCAGGACATAAGCAAAACTTTTATGAAGAATATTTTTCTTTCATTTAGCCTTCCCTTTCTGTTAATTGAGTGGTATATATAAAACACTGCTTTTTATCCAAATCCGTTACGATATGTATAAGATTTTATTGTGATATCTTTGTTAGTTTACAAGCACTTAATATGTGATTTGCTCTATTACCTTGTGAAGACATAAGCAAAACCTTTATGAAGAATTGTTTTTTTCATTTAGGAACTTCCCCTTTTGTTAGTTGAGTGGTATATTTAAAAAAAATTACTTTTTAACCAAATCCGTTATATTTGATTATTGTGATATCTTTCTTAGTTTACAAGCAAAAAATATATGCTCTATTACCTTGTCAAGACATAAGCGAAACTTTTATGAAGAATATTCTTTTTTAATTTAAGCCTTCCCTTTTTGTTAATTGAGTGGTATATTAAAAAAAAAACTACTTTTTAGCCAAATTGGTTACGATATGTATAGCCTAGGGCGTTTAAGTTTAAGAAGTTTCACTTCAGATATGCGCACATTGTGCACACGCTTTTTTTTTAAGTAAATAGAAAGTTATCGCACAAGTAAATAAGGACAAGCAGTATTATAGCCGCTCTTATTTTGGCATCTGCACATGCGCATATGTGGTGAAGTCTAATATTTTCCTTAATAAGGATAGTGCGTGACTTTATTTATGCAGTCTTTAGTTCGTCCTTATATTTTCCTTATTTTACGTATCGGAGAAATTCGGGCATAAACGAACATGTTCGTCGTTCCTCTATGCAAGCAAATTGTTTCCGTTTCGATTTTTTTTATACTTTTCGAGAAACACAACCTCCTTACGTTCTCTGTAATTTACGCTTAGATTTGGTAGTTTTGAGAAAATGTAATGTGGTTTTCGTCCAGAAATATTTTAATTAAAAGTCAGTTTTCAGCTTGTTTGGGTTGGCCTTGAGAATGATGCGGAATGCATCGAAACGTTGGCATTTGATTTAAAAGCTTAACAATAAAGTCCAAACAAGCTGAAAACTGACTTTTAATTAAGGTTTGAGAAATATCAGAAAAATGGCAAGACAACTGACAACAAAAAATTTGGTTAGAAATAAGAGGATAAAGAGGAATAAAAAATAGAATAGAAACTAGGCATTTGCAATAACTCTAAATGTAACAACAAAATAAAGTACAGCAGTATTTTAATAATGTCGACCTTAATACTGCTTAACAGTAATGAAACAAACTGCGATAACTCTCTAATGAGGCAGGATATTTTGGTTTTAAACATTTTATTAGGAAATCGGTAGGTATCTACTTTAAATTTCTAGTTCATATTTATGGGCAGCTATATCAGCTGGCTGATGTATCCGTAATTTAAAATACAAATCATTCCTTATTCAGCTTTTCTAGGAGGCCTTGAAAGAAACCCTATTAAAAAATTCTCCAGTCCTTCCCAAAGATGCAACCGGGGGGACATTGAAAATGATGAATAAAAATGCAAAAATATGATTTGTGTTGTAATTTAGTTCTTAAAAAATAGAGTTTAAAAAAGTAGAAATACAAACACGATTGTTTATAATATATTTACTTAATTAAATGCATTTTTAACATTAATAGTAAGCATTATCATCATAAAAAAAAATAAACAAAAGATGCGGATATGAAGACCTAAAAATTACCTTCCACTTGTAGATTGGAAAAGCTATTAATACATAATTAGCCATACCGTTGCTATAATATTTTAACATGTTCCGATTCGTTTTAGCCCGTTTTGGTGATTTTGGTTACTTTTGGTTAGTCGTTCAATCAACTTGTGGTTAGTTTCAGATAGTTCCAATTTATTTTAGTCATTTGAATCGAATCCGTACGTTATAATCAAATTTTATGTTTTTGGTTACTTTTGGTTAGTCACCAAAATTCGCTTGGTTTTGGTTAGTTTTAACTTACTTTAATTTTTGTAACCTATTCCGATACGTTTTAGCCCATTTAGGTGCTTTTGGTTCCTTGTGATTAGTTTTGGCAAGTCATTTAATCAGCTTTCGGTTAGTTATAGTTAGGTTTAATTTATTTTAGTCATTTGAACCGATTCCCATACGGTATAACCAATTTTAATGTTTTTGATTATTTTTAGTTAATCGCCAAAATTACGTTCATTTAAATAAGTTTCAACTTGTTTTAATATTTTTATTCTGTTTTGATATGATTTAGCTCTTTTAAGTGCCTTTAGTTGCTTTGGGTTAGTTTTGTTTAGTCGTTCAATCAACACCGGTTAATTTCAGTTAGTTTTAATTTATTACTGTCATTTGATACGTTATTACCAATTTTAGTGTTTTTGGTTAGTTTTAGTAAGTCGCCAAAATTTAGTTAATTTGGGTTAGTTTTACCTTACTTCAAAATTTTTGATCAATTCCGATGAGTTTTACTCCGTTTTGGAGCTTTTAGTTGCTTTTGGTTAACCATTCATTCAACTTTCGTTTACATTCAGTTCAGGTTCCAATACGTTATAACCAATTTAAATATTTTTGGTAAATTTAAGTTAGTCGCCAAAATTTTGTTAATTTGGGTTAGTTTCAACTTACTTTAATATTTTTATTCTGTTCGGATACGTTTTAGGCCTTTTTGTTGCTTTTGATTACTTTTGATTAGTTAGTCGTTCAATCAACTTTCCGTTAATTTCAGTTAGTTTAATTCATTTTAGTCATTTGAACCGGTTCCGATACATTATAACCAATTTTAATGTTTTCGGTTAGTTTTATTTGGTCGCCAAAATTCGGTTAATTTGGGTTAGTTTTAACTTATTACAAAATTTTTAATCAATTTCGATACGGTTTAGCTCGTTTTGTTGCTTTCAGTTACTTTTGGTGAGTTCTGGTTAGTCATTCAATCAACTTTCAGTTACTTTCAGTTAGTTCCAATTTATTTTAGTCATTTCAATTGGTTTCAATACGATATTCTGTTAATTTGGGTTAGTTTCATCTTACTTTTATATTTTTAATCTGTTCCAATACGTTTTAGCCCTTTTTAGTGCTGTTGTTTAGTCGTTCAATCAACTTTCGGTTAATTTCAGTTAGGTTTAATTTATTTTAGTCATTTGAAATTTGAACCGGTTCCGATACGTTATGACCAATTTTAATGTTTTTGGTTACTCACCAAAATTTGGTTAATTTGGTTAGATTTAACTTACTTTCATATATTTATTCTGTTCCGATACCTTTTAGCCCGTTTAGGTGCTTTTGGTTGTTTTTCGTTAGTTTTGGTTAGTCGTTCAATCAACTTTCGGTTAATTTCAGTTAGTTCCAATTTATTTTAGTCATTTTAACCGATTCCGATACCTTATGATCAAATTTAAGTTTAAATAAACAAACTAACACGATCTCTCACGCATATGACGTCATAATGTGGCAAATGTAGCATGCATTTTTTCACGATTTGAGGCCCTATACTAGGAAAACAGAAACATTTTATTGTGGAAAAACAGATTGTATTCAGTAACTAAAACGCAAACATACAATTAAAATACTAATTGATTTGAATGGCATTCAGTTCTTCTCCTCAAATATGGTCTCTGAGTCTCTGGAACTAAAAATTATTTTTCTCGTTTTCTATTACCAGTTATAATTTCTAACTGACTGTCATTTGTAACATAATGTTATAGCTTCAGATAGTTACTCCAGTAAATCCTATAATTAGAGTTTAAAATATACGATAGACAGGCATGGTAAAGTACATTTTCTGTTGCTTCTTTTGCGCACACGTCCATTCAATATTTCGTATATCATTTTTTATTATCCATGCACGACAATTTTTCTATGATCTTATTTTTTATTGCATACTTTTTAAATATCTGTGTGTTATTATTGTAAAGATCCGAAAAAGCAACATAACATACTTGATTGTAAATAATTAAAATTAAAACTACATCTGCTACTCGGCCAGTAATTTTATTTGTTCACCATTCTATCTATTCTCTTATTATTGGTCATGATTAAATTGTAGTTTTTTTTAATGTTCATTTGCCATTTCGTCAAGAATTAGCTGAAAAAAATTTCGAAATAGGAGTTCTTTAAGAATGAGACACTCATAGAAATTTTGTCATGGCATATAGTAGAGAAATACTTCTTCTGTTAACTACGAATAAAATCAGCAATGTTCGTTCTCGCCCCGTGGGTTAGCTCCACCATACACCATATGGTATTTGCTGTCTCTCTACTTTAGTATTTATGTCTGGCGACTATCCCATAACTCTTAGCAGTCAGCTGTTTTCATGTACTTCGTGATGTAACAAATTGTTTGTATGCCTCTGATGGTCTAGAGGTTTGCATGGTTACCTTTCACTTCGGCAACGCGAGTTCAAACCCCATCGGTTTCTTTTTATTTTTTTTTAAGGTTAGATTTCTGAACAGTTTTTTTTCTTGATTTTGAGTATGTCTTGGGTTAGTTTGGGTTAGCACCTGGTTCCTATTCTTGAGCCCCCATAGCGAGCGGAGCGAGCGAAAGGCCTGCAAAGAGTGAATTTAGACATGCTGCTGAGAGTTATGGGATAGTCTCCAGACGTAAGTTACTTTAGTGGCTTTCGGAACGGGAAAAGAGGATCATGTCTGTGAATGTCTTAAACAACAGTAAATATTTTGTATTAAGTAAGTTATAGGAGCTTGAATTCCAAGTTTTTTTCGATGCGTGTTTGTCAACAATGATTCTAACTGGTTTGAAGGTTGACTAAGATAGCCTCATCATTCTTTACTTTTTAATAATTATGTACGTACCTCGTGTGAGTGTGTAGGACTTTAATTCATACTGCTTTCTATTCACCTAAGATTAATTTTGTTGAGCATTCAAATCGAACTATAAATCAGTACAGCAATCCGCTGTTATGTCAAAGATTACCATCAACATTGGGGCAAAGAGCTACGAAAACTTCAACATGTTTTAAGCACTCCTAAGCATGAAGCCACTTGGTGCACTCCTCCTTGCTTACATATTGCTCATCATATACCACTTTCTGGACGTTATTACTCTGAAATTTCTCCTGGGGATCTTGACACATATGCAAAGGACATTAAAGCTAGCTTCTCAATTTCTTTTCTGTCTGATACTTACCTATGTATTCCTTACCTTTCCTTGTTAGGTTTCTGTTTCGTTTTGCTATAACTGCTGCCGCTTCTGGAGTGAATCATGAGCGACGTACTCAGTAAAGGACATACAAATAACCAACACTTTTGATTAGACCTGTGTAACTTCTCCTGAATGTGTTTAACTTGGTTTATATCTATTTGAATGCCGTGAGAACTGCTAGTTCTAAGTGATCGCTATTAATCCGTCGTATCGAGTAGATTTTTACTACCTTATTTGCAGTGCTAAAAAGTCATTGATATATCCTTACTATAAAATTTAGTATAAGAAGCGGCGGACCCTAGCGGACCTCGCACTTAGTCAACCAATTGAGCCCGTTGTGCCCCCAACCAAGCATATGGACGGGTTGTTAAGCAATTAACTAATCGTGCTAAAAGACATAAACTTATTTAAATTATAAGAGAAAGTTCTAATCAGGATCTATATAATTTCTTGTAATTGTCGATAAGGCGATAATTACCAGTGCCGGTATTTATAATAGGAAAAACTGTCATATTTGGTCCGACGAAAATCCACAAGCTATTGTGCCAATTGCTTTTCGAGGACTGCCGTTAGTACAAGTTTTGGTGTGGCATTTTGAGGCATAAGAACTTTTCTAAAATAAACATGACTACTTTGTAGATGAACTTGAACTTCAAACTCTGGAAAATATAAATTGGCAACAAGATAAAGCACCTACTCACAATATTCTGGCCAGTAAGAGATATTTATTAGTAATATAACAAGTGCAATGAAAATTACCGATAATTTTCGGCAAATATGCACGAATGCAAGTGAAGTTTAACTTGCATGAGTGAAGATTTGTCGAAAATTATAGGTACATTTTCATTGCACGAGTTATATTTTATAAGAGAATTTCATGAAATGAAATTTTTAATTTTTTGTATACTCTCGTAAGTATGAAATGTCAGTGTCACATAAAATATTAAAATTAAATAACCACCTCTCGGTGTCATGGACGTCTCCATGAAAAATAGATACAGCGATACAAACACAAACAATTTTTGAACTTTGAACGCCAGCGTCTTTTTCGTAAAATATGTCGCGATTTGGAGTAGCAACGCTCAAAGAGGTTGATCAAAACATTGAAATTCTTACCCCAAAAAATACAAAAAGTCTAAAGCTTCGATTTGGAGACAATTTCAAGACATTCTTGTTGAATAACAGTATACTCTGGACAAGTGTACATCAAAAGAGAAGCTCTCTTCAATTTTACAGGATTGGGGGACAACATGCGGAAGAAAGATAGATCACTTTACAAAGAAAATGTGGTTAAAACTATATGGAACGTAACAGCTAAATTGGTTCAGGAAAAATTCAATAGTGAGTTTGGTGTGACTATTGACCCCTTTAATGATGTAACATTTAAGAAGGCAAGAGACGCTTTGCGACGTAGCTTACAAAGCGATGCGGATAAAAGAAAAAACAGTTCCGCGGCTTTTACTTATCAAGAGCTCCTGAAAATTATCAATTTATATGATGAAAACACCCCAGATGATCTCCAGAAAAACTATTTAATGTAATGTCATATGAGCTGGCATTTCGAGGAGGCGAAGCATCAAATTGCTGGATGGAATTTTTCCGTGAGGCAATACTTAATGATGGATTATTAAGTGGCAGGATCGAGTATAATCCAGTCTTTTCAAAAACCTGTCAGGGTGGAGATCGCAAATTGAGGGGAAGCATATGGTTGATTAGAAATACTGCAAATGAGGATATCTGTTCAGTAAAGTATGGTCTTTCTCCAGCTTTGCTTTAATAATAGTGATTTCTGATAGAATATTCATGTTTAGTCATATTTCAATTTCGATTATTAAAGTACCAAAAAAAAGAATAAACCAAAGAAATAACGTTGAAATTACATGAATGGGAATACTTTTGTTTCAGAGTCGATCTTGGTCGATTTTCTGAACAAAAAGAGATGTGCTCTTAGGCACTGAAATTTACCATAGGGCTAGTTCTAAAGTCATTTTGTAAATAAAACAAAAAGCTTTAGCATTATATGAATATTTTAATAAGTTACTTTACTTGAAAATAACTAGAAGCTCATAAATACACAAAATATAAACAGTGAATTATTGTACGTAGTCAGTGCTACGATGTGAACAATATCAGTCGAGGCAAATTTCGACCTTGAAGAATATGACATAAATAATACTCTTAAAAACTAAAGCATTGCATAAACAGTTGTAATACTACACTAATATATGGTTATAAACATAACCTTGAAGCTATGTCTGTTATGAGTTCCTGCGGAATAGCAACTTATCAACTATGTTAGCAGATTTAGCTTGATATAAAATACAACAATATGCAAGCAATAATAACAGGATTAATATTACCTTAAAGTCCACCTAAAATCTAATATGTACACTATGAACACCATTGACGAGAAAGGTTCAATGTTCAGGAGGTTATCTCTTCTAACACTGGGGGAAAGTCACTTTGAAAAACACTAGATCCTAGATCTATGGCTAGCTTCTATTTACAATGTAGTTCAATTTCTTGCAACCAAGAATGACTGAAATGTAGTGGTTTGACTTTGGTATTCAGTTAGTGCATATGGCATGACATGAATGCCTTGTGAATGCGGTTTATTGGTACACGCATGAATGATTGTGAATGCGGCTTCTTGGTACACGCATGAATGATTATTAAGTATGCTATGTAGGTAGCATAGGTAAGCTGAACTGCTGAAATCCGCGTACGGGATGTAGCCTTGTGATAGCTTGAGTATATTGGCAGACTAGTGCCTTTTAATCCTTATATGAGAATAAGGCATGAATAGGTATGCAGACTAGTGCAGAGTAATCCTTATATTAGAATAAGGCAAGAGTATAGCAACCCTCGTGATATAGAATGTTGAAAATCCCATGGACAATACCATTGGGGACTGTGCAGCGCATGGCACAGCCTTTGAGAATTAGAGGTCAGTGGGTCTCCATAATGGCAGTAAGATGCCGAAATATACCTTTTTGTAGACTTAGTGAGAATGTGATTGTAAACATGTTCGTTTACTTACTTGAGAATTCGGGACTAGGCTCTATTGAGTATGGTGTGATTCGAGACAGGGCTCGATTGTACAACTCCCATGGATGAGACCAAATGGGACGCCATTGCTCGGCGTGAGACTCGTGAGAATAACGGCAGTATGTTTGCCGATAAATACCTTATTGTAGGCTTGATGTGACAACGACCATGGCAGGATATCACTATATCACTTGAGTAACGAACTAGAGATAATGAGGTATCAAAACGTGAAAACTTGCCGACATGGCGCCTAGCGCCAGCCGGCTAGAAACGGGGGTGCGCCTTTTGCGACTTACTTGCTCGAGGTTCAAGACACGACTTTTTTCTAGAACGTGGTAACTAGATCAACTTGAAGAAGTTGTTAACGCCCCTTCCGGCGGGATGATATACATCCGCCGGAAATAGAAAGGGCGAATAATGTAAATACGGAGAAGTTATGTAAACCTTTACGTCAGCGATTGTCTAAATTAACCTTATGAACTTTAACACAAATCCGGTCGAAATACGTTAACTACTTTTTCAATAAAATCGATTCTTAAAGATCATGAACTTAGGAGCTAACTTGATTACCTACGTTAAGAGACAGTGATTGGTCGACTCGGTCGCCGGGGTATAGCGGGAAACGCTATGATTGGTCAGATGAGTTTAGGATGCGCGGCCGGCTCCAAATGAGTAAAGGTGGTTACAACAGATGGCGCTAGTAATACAGCCCCACCGATCTCCATATATGGATAAGCACAAACCGTCTGCATGCGTCGAAAAATCGTACCAATCATGGGGAAAAAAAACGGGTTCTGCGTCGGACAGAACTGAAAATAGGATAATTTTACTCATGCGCACAAACACCGAGAAGCGACAGAACGAAATCAGCTCATAAAGCTTTTACAGTTCGGTAATCAAAAATATTATCAAATTTCTCTGACCTTGCTTGTTGCTTGCGCTTGAAATAATTATTTTTTCTGTGTTTGCCGTAATGGGTTTCGGCGTTTCGTTTCGTTCACTTATTGAAGTACGTACGTGCGTCTGAGTGGTTTATATTATCGTTTTCGTTGAAAATAACTAATTTACTCCTCGACATCTAGTTTAGTTTATTATTATAATAGTTCGTTATTAGTGTATTTTGTTAGTGTATAAGTTGGTGTAGACGTTAGGAATATGATTTAAAGACAAAAGACCTTAAAAGACAATGGCGTCAACTGCCAAGGTTAAAGAAAATACTCAACGGTGTTTGATTTGGTGTTGCCAAAATAAGGGTAGAATACCAGGGATTTCTTACTTTAAGTAAGTATCATTTTCTTTTAAAGATAACTGCAGCATTACATACAAAATATGGGAATAATATCTTAAAAAGGGTTTATTTACTGTCACGATGCATAAATAGCAGTGAGTTTATTCAGTTTTATCATTTTGTATTAAAAGAGTCTTCTTATAGGTAGGATGGATTTTAATTTACTTTGTTGAGGAGCTTTGATGCTCTAAACAGTTTTTTTTAGATCCTTAAATGGGTAATTGTTCCCCATACTTGTTTCTGCTATTTTAAAAGATTTTTAAAAATTGTTTTACATACTACATATATGGGTTCAATAATATAGAAATAATCCGTGGGGGAGTTTTAATTTTTTTTCCAATATTTACCCCCTTCTCTTAAAAATTTAGGACAGAAAAGTGTAGTGAGTGACGTAAAGTACAATTTGTATGTTTTTTCTATCTGTAAAGGTAAAGAAAAAATAGAAGAAGGGAGTAAAAATTGGAAAAAAATGTTAAAGCTTCCCCCACGGATTATTTCTATGTTGAACCTATAGAACAGTCTGTAAAATATTTTTAAAAAAATCTATTAAAATAGCAGAAACAGGTATACGGAACAATGAGGAAGTTTCATCAATTTTTCGATAGCCCATGAAAACTAAGTGGACACGTGTTTTTTATTTTTTTCTTAAGGCGAAAAATGAGGCATACACCTTGAAATGTGCTTATGACGTCACAATACACATGAATTATTACGTCACACCATGCATAGTATATCTATATATACAAAACTAAAAACTGGCATAGCTCTCGTAATATTCATATTTAGTGGAAATAAAAAAATACTTATCAATTTTTTTTCACTGTTGTAATAAAAAATAATCAGTTTAATTTATCAGGAATCTTCTTAATTACTCTTAAATGTTTTACGGTTTTCATGAGCATTTAGACATGTGTATAGTCTTAAGAATTTTGTATCTTGGTACATACTACCTACATATTTTGTATTATTGGCTTTTTCCAAATAGACTACTACTACTACCTAATGTAAGTTAATGTAAATAAAACGTTTATATCATGATGTTTTGTTTTAATAAACCTTTCTTTGCCCCAAAGTTATTTTAGCTATTCAATGCAACAAAAATTCATATTTTAAAAAACTAAAAAAAGATGTATTTCTTGCCTACAGATTGTGGTATGTAATGTGTGAATGCAAAATACTTTAACATTAGAAATCTCTTTTAAAAGTAGTACCTATTCAAGGCTAACTTAAAGAGAGAGTAAAATTTAAGGCAAACGCATATAAAAACGGTTTTATTAGGAGGTGCTTCCATTTTTTAATATTTTTGAATCAAAGGGATGATTTAAAAATATATATATATATTTGAAAATTTACAAGTTTCAGTGCTGCGCCTGTGTTACACCAGATTTTACAGTATACATCATTCAAATTTTCTTGGTCATAAAATCATTTTGGGCAAACTAGTTAATATTTTTAACAAAAAAAATGCATGCCACTCATATAGAATGTAAAAATTAGGTAGGTACCAAAATATTTGGTAGTATTTTTTTTGCATACCTATCAATAGTTTATTCCTTAAACATAATTATATACTTACTGTCATATTTTTACATTTTTTAATTGGTTTTTGTGTCGCCCAGGGACGAGGAAAGAAATAGTTTTTATTTTTTTAGTCTCCAAAACAAAGCAAGATTCGGAAAAAATAGCAAAAGTTGTATATTTTATCGGTTGGTCTATTCTATTTCTTTTAAAAACCAATGGCTTGCAATTTTTGTGTTAAATATATCATCTATCAACTTGCTTTTAAATTTTTGGTAATATATACAACGGCAAAAATATGTTTCCAAATTCTTAAAATCCGAACCTGTCGCTTATTCGCGGCCATGCGGTGATGAAGCACGTGGAGTCGATCGATAACCTGCTAATTGAAACTGCGCAGTCTCAGAATTACCTTCTTTTGTTTACATCTGAAGGCGCATGAATCAGTATAATTTGGATCGCTTTGTGCTTATCCATATATGGAGATCGGTGTACAGCCCGGATAAAACGCGAAGTGCTATGATTGGTCGGAGGCCTTTTGAGGACGCTTAACTTTTAGCTTTCTAGACGGTCTAGCGCAGTGGATAAAGGTGGTAAACAAGAGATAACGTTAGTAGTATCGCCAAGGTTTTAAATTGTTTGGAATGCGAAGACAGTGGCGTGGAATGTTAAACTGTACAAAAATTAAATCGTTAGATTTGACGAAGTATTCAAAATGGTTTTTGAACAACTTTACTCGTGCGATAATGCCAAGTTCGCTACGCTTGTATGGTAAATGAGCACATGCGTGAAGGTATTCAATGTTATTTCCACTCTTGTAGTACGAATACAAATAATTATAATTTAAGGTTTTTTAAATGCATTTATTTTAAATATTTAATTACTTGTCAGAGATTATAGAAGAAACTAATTTCAAAGGGAAGCTGCCAAATCACAGTCAACCGCCTTTTTCTTACTCCGAACCCCAATTGGCGACATTCTGGCCAATGGTATAAGAATTGTCCAGTGGGGAGGAACGAGATTTCAAAATGGACTACAGCGTCAGCGAAAAAAGCTGGTCTTGATGTGAAAGTTTGAAGTTTACTAACCACTCACATAGAGCCGCAACAGTGACAAACTTAGCGAAAGTTGGAGTCGACGAAAATTAGCCGATAAAATTAACGGGCCATGGTAACATTAGTTCTATACAATCTTATTTGCAACTGGATCAGCAGTTTCATCAAAACCTTGTCACAAAATTGACGGAAAATGGCGAAAACAAAGAAGAAGTAGCTTCTAAATCTTCCACAGCCAGTAGAACCAGCAGTATAGTATCTGGACAAAGCGGTGGCGGACCGATCATCAATTACAATAACTGTGTGTTCAATTGTAACAATTTTAATATCTAGATAAAATATCTATAACTTCGTGAGGCTTATTTAAAAAATAAATATATAAAAAATAGTTCCTATTATTATTTTTTTTCTATTATTATTATTATTATTGGGTTAGTTGATACTTTTGGGGCACCCTGTCCTGTGCAATTATCCGATAATCGTGCACTAGTGCATGATTATCACGTAATCACATTCTGATTGGTTTACATTAATAATTAAAACATGTCAGTATATTATTGGAATGTCAGTTTTGACAGATGAGTGAAATTCTCATCATAATAATTATCAAGTGTGAATTCGTAGACACGGAATAATTAACTGACCCTCGAACTCCCCAGATCTATCGCACATGTGTACCTTCCTTTGGGGCTGTTTGAAAAATAAAGTCTATAGAGAAAGAGTAACAATATCGAAAGAAATTCAGAGAAAAATTCTCGAAGAAATAAGAAATTTAAACGAAAATGGGAACGAAACAATTAGAATAGAAATGCACTGAAATATCAGAAAATAGTTTAGGAGAAATGTGAAAGGGATAATAGGGGACATGCAGATCATTTAATTTGGGATACGAATTATATGTTTTATTTATTTATTGAGTATAAGTTTTAGTTACTTAGTATGTTTTTTCGAAATTTAGCAAACATCATTTAAAAGCTATACATTAGGGCTCAGTTTGTAAAATATTAGCAGCAAATATAATAGCCTAATTTCAGGAGTTATCTGGATCACCCTCTATAATACCATAAGTTCTGAGACGAGGAGCGTTGCTTGGAAACTACATGAGTTTATTTTCTTTCTTGTCTGCGTCTAAATCTATATAATTTTAAGCGTACGTGAGTAATCGTGAGTTTAGTCGAAGTGTTGATTGTTTCCCCATCGCTATAATGCAGCTGCTATTTACGTCCGGCACTTCTAGTCGTGTAGAGCAGGCGAATTAGAAAAGCTGCCAAAATATGACAATATACGACAGAAGAGGTAGGTATAATACTGAAAATTAACATATTATTATTATAATAAGAATTGCAACTGCACAAACTTTCATTACTAATGCGAACTTGGAAAAAGGCAGTAATTAATTTTTTTAAATAAATATTTACTTTAACTTGTTTTAAAGAAGCACTCCGTGGTCGCAATATTGAATAAACTATTATAGAATATCACAAAATCATCACATTTCTTAAAAATAATCACAGTTTGAATAGGAAATCTGAAATGGAATTTTTTTTGTTAGCCTGCATTGAAGTCGTTTAAGTTTCGATCTAGTTATTTTTCTCTTCTTTCATCAGAATTTTTTCCTTTTTGTGGTAATTTGAAAGTCATATATTATGAAAGGTTTATTATGAAAAATGGTAGGAACGGCATTTGGGCCTAATTTTGGAAGTTTTATGGGGAAATTGCGATTTACTATTTACTACTTTATTATTACTAAAACAGAGTTTTATCCACAATACCGAAACAGAATATTTGCACTCGAGTGCAAATATTCTGTTTCGGTATTGTGGATAAAACTTTGTTTTAGTGCATGTTGCCGAAGGTTCCAAACCCCAACGTACTTTATTATTAAATTTAAAAGTACAATTTCCAATAACTAGTAAAGTTGTTGGTTTCAGACTGTTTCTTAATTTACAATAGCACCGTCTAATTTGTTGACGCAAAAGTCTTCTCTCTATGTATGGCAGCGATCTATTTTGAATCCTCAAGAAATGTAAACATCATTTACGTATTCTCCAATATCATTTAAATATATCAGGTAGTAACAATTGCAATACGTAAGACGGCACATTTGCAGCATTATTTATAATAATGAACTATTGTAATTTAAAGACCACCTTTGCTTCTACACAGTTTTATCAGGAATCGAGCGGGAAACACAAATGTAATATTTCTATTGAAACCTAATATTAGAAACATAAAAATTTCGATAAAACAACTGTCTGTTTAGTTTCCCCTCAAAAAAACAACTTCTTGAAAAAAATTAAGAAACAGTCTGAAACTGCGCGAAGCTATATGTAAAGGTGATACGATAAAATAACTATCGCGTTCTCTGTTTAGTTTCTCTCAAAACACACAACTTATTGAAAAAAAAATAAGACACAGTCTGAAACACGACGCTATACGTAAAGGTGATACCGGCTACACAACTTAAACAGCAATGGAGCAGGAAAAGCCTATCCAGTATTCATTCCTATTTAAACATATTATTAAAAACCAGTGGCGTAGCTACCGGGTGGGCATGGGGGGCAAGGCCCCTCGGCGCCAAGAGAAATTAGGCGCCGCGCCGCTCCGAATTTATAAATATGCTAATGCTAACAATGCTCATGAGCTTAACTGAGTTTTAAATTAATTACATTATAATACAATCAAAGATCAAAGACCAAAATATGTATTAAACTTTTTATCGAACCAATACATTTTGTGTCACGGTATTTATTATTTATTCTACGTGGAATGAAAAGGAAATATCCCGGCGCGGCATTTGCTGCATGCAAATTTGTAAAAAAGCCGCGTAAAGCCTAGTTCTCAGAGCTTCGACTGTCGCCCGCGACAATCCCCACTCCTTGCCTCTTCAATGTCGAGCGACAGCTGTCACGTCACGACAATGTCAACATTCTGTCATTTTACACAATATCTCCAATGAAAATTAAGTGAAGTTGATTCAAACCAACTGCAGCGACAACAAACCAGCGACACTGTGGAGGGGGTTAGGGGTACTGACGTTCCTTGTCTCCTATTGGCCAGAGAGACTGTAGTTGGGGACAGTCGAAGCTCTGAGAACTAGGCTTAAGGCGGCATGCGACTTCAAAGACAAAAAAAAATTGTGTGTGTTTAAGACCACACGATAGAAGTGAAAACTTCAACAAGCGGTGGTATCGTTTGTCAGAATTTCGATCCGAGCCTTCGTTGCAGAGATACGGGCGAAATCCTCCCTTAAATTAGAGCCCCGGTCCCCCCCCGTATGGTCTAAGGTGACCCCCCATGAAGCGCACCTACCATAAAAATTTCAACTCCATACCTCTTCCCGTTCTCCTGATATTAATTATTTAAGTTTTTCCTTCTTCCCCCTCCCCTGGCCAAACGGAGGGTGGGACGAGGTCCCGTTTATATCTAGGTACTTCTTTTTACCACGGCTAGCTACATTCTCTGAAAATTTCAGCCCTCTACCTAAACGGGAACATGTCATACATATCCAAGCGTGACGCGTGATGCGTGACGGTTTTACTGAATTCAATGTCCAGAATAAAACGTAAAACGCGCCTAAAGAAGTTTTCACTTAGAAAATTTCGATAATCTCGGTCGTAAAAAAGTATGTGTTTTTTGGAGTTTCTTACTTAAGAAGTACCATTAGCCAGACAAGGCTAAATAGCCTAGCAATAATATGCATAGAAAATGAATTTGCCCAAAAAATTAATTTTGATCAAATAATCAATCAATTTTCGTCGATTAAAAACCGAAGAAGGACTCTCTAATGTTTAATTAAGTTTGCAGATTTTTAGTTTACGTTTAAATTTAAATATGTATGTACCTGCTGGTTGGTTGCCGTTTTCGTCCAGGATCTTCTGTTTACCCCGGCTAAATCCCCTGAAAATTTCAGCCCTCTACCTATACGGGAACATGCCATACATATACGAGCGTGATGGCTCCGAGCGTGACGCGTGACGGTTTTACTCAATTCAATACCCAGGAAAAAAACGCAAAACGCGCCTAAAGAAGTTTTCACTTCAAAAATATACGTTTAATATTATGATGTATTATTTTTTGACTAATTTGAGTTTTACACAAAATATAGGTTTGTTTTAGGCGCGAGCGGATAGGTTTGCCCCCCGGCGCCGACATTTCTAGCTACGCCACTGTTAAAAACATAAAAACTCCGATAAAATAATTATTATCGCGTTATCTGTTTAGTTTCCCTCAAAGAACACTACATCTTATTGAAAAACATTAAGAAACAGTCTGAAACTATACGACGCTATACCTATGTAAAGGTGATATCGGCAACACAGTTTTAACAGGAATGGAGCAGGAAACACAAATTCATTATTGTTTCAGAGTCGATCTTGGTCGATTTTCTAAACAAAAAGAGATGTGCTCTTAGGCACTAAAATTTACCACTGGGCTAGTTCTAAAGTCATTTTGTAAATAAAACAAAAAGCTTTAGCATTATATGAATATTTTAATAAGTTACTTTACTTGAAAACAACTAGAAGCTCATAAATACACAACATTTAAACATTGCGTAGTCAGTGCTACGATATGAACAATATCAGTCGAGGCAAGTTTCGACCTTGAAGAATATGACATAAATAAAAATCTCAAAAACTAAAGCGATGTATAAACAGTTGTAATACTATACTAATATATGGTTATAAACATAACTTTGAAGCTATGTACAGTTAAATGTCTGTTAGAGTTCCTGCGGAACAGCTCCTTATCAACACTGTTAGCTGATTTAGCTTTGATATGAAATACAATAATATACAAGCAATAATAACAGGATAACTATTACCTTAGAGTCCACCTAAAAGCTAATATGTACACTATGTTCACCATTGACGAGAAACGTTCAATGTTCAGCAGTTTATCTTCCAACACTGGAGGAAAGTCACTTTAAAAAACACTTGCTAGGTCTATGTACAATGTAGTTCAATTTCTTGCAAACAAGAATGACTGGAATGCAGTAGGTTAATATGCAATTATTGCATATGACATGACATGAATGCTTTGTGAATGCGGCTTCTTGGTCCACGCATGAATGATTATTAAACATGCTATGCAGGTAGCATAGGTAAGCTGAAATCCGCGTATGGGATGTAGCCTTATGATAACTTGAGTATATTGACAGACTAGTACCGTTTAATCCTTATATAAGGGTAGGTATGCAGACTAGTGTAGAGTAATCCTTATATTAGAATAAGGCAAGAGTATAGCAACCCAGTGGTATACTCGTGATAGAAAATGTTGAAGAGCCCATGGGCAATACCATTGGGGACTGTACAGCGCATGGCACAGCCTTTGAGAGAATGTGAACGTGGGAGATTCGAGATGAAACTCGAATACTGATAACCCCATGGACAAGGCCTAATGGAGACGCAAGCACAGCACGGTACTGCGATTTGTTCAGAATGTGATTGTAAACATGTGCGTTTACTTACTTGAGATTCCGAGACTAGGCTCGATTGAGTGTGGTTCGAGACAGGGCTCGATTGTAGAACTCCCATGGATGAGACCAATTGGGACGCCATTGCACGGCGTGAGACTCGTGAGAATAACGGCAGTCAGGTTGCCGATAAATACCTTTTTGTAGGCTGGATATGACGATGATTATGCCTGGATATCACTATGTCACTTGAGTAACGAACTAGAGAGATTAGTGGGTCTCAAAACGTGAAAACTGGCCGACATGGCGGCTTGCGCGCCATGTCGGCCGGAACAGCGCCTTAGAGCGACTTACATGACTGGGGTTCAACACTCGACTTTTTTTTAGAACGTGGGAACTAGATCAACTTGAAGAAGTTGTTAACGCCCCTTTTGGTGGGAGAAGATGCATCGCTTCGGGTGTGGAAAGGGCAGTAATGTAAATACAGAGATATTGTGTAAAAACTTAACATGACCGGTTGTCTAAATTAATATTATGAATTTTAATACAAATCAGTTTTCATGAAATTCGATTATTAAAGATCTGAATTTTGGGATATTTTAGGTTGGGTGAAGTGGCTATCCTGTAGGATGCGCTTTCATTGGTCGACTCGGTTGCCGGGGTATAGCGGGAAGCGCTATGATTGGTCGGAGGCCTTTTGAGGTCGCTTAACTTTTAGCCTTCAAGTCTGCCGACGCAGTGAACGTTGTAAACAAGAGATGGAGTTAGTAGTATCGCCATGGATTTTAATTTCTTGGAATGCGAGGACAGTGGCGTGGAATGTTAGATTGTACAAAAATTAAATCGTTAGATTTAAAAGCGTGTTCAAAAATGGTTTTTGAACAATTATTCCTATTGAAATGTAATATTAAAACAATAAAAATTTTTAAAAGTTTCTCTCAAAACACACAACTTATTGAAAAAAAAACAAATAAGAAACAGTCTGACACTACACTACGTTGTAGGTAAAGGAGAAACCGGCTACACAGTTTTAACAGCAATGGAGCAGGAAACACCTATTTAGTATTCCTATTGAAACATAATATTAAAAACATAATAATTTCGATAAAATGATTATTTTCGCGTTATCTGTTTAGTTTCTCCCAAAGAGCACAACAACTTATTGAGAAACATTAAGAAACAGTCTGAAACTAGACGACGCTATACGTAAAGGCGATATCGGTAACACAGTTTTAACAGGAAGGGAGCAGGAAACACAAATTCATTATTCCTATCGAATCCTAATATTAAAACAAAAATTTCGATAAAATAACTGTCGTCTTATCCGTTTAGCTCTCTCAAAACACACAACTTATTGAAAAAAACAAATAGGAAACAGTCTGAAACTACACGACGCTATACGTAAAGGTGATATCGGCTACACAGTTTTAACAGGAATGGAGCAGGAAACAGAAATTCCTTATTCCAATTGAAACCTTATATTAAAACAATACAAATTTCGATAAAATAACTACCGCGTTAAAAAACACAACAACTTATTGAAAAAAAATTAAGAAACAGTCTGAAACTACATGACGCTGTACGTAAAGGTGATAACGGCTACACAGTTTAAACAGGAATGGAGCGGGAGACACATATTCATTATTCCTATTGAAACCTAATATTATAAATATAGAAAAATTTCGATCAAATAACTATCGCCTTATCTGTCTAGTTTTTCCCAAAGAACACAACAACTTACTGGAAAAATTAAGAAACAGTCTGAAACCACACGGCGCTATACGTAAATGTGATACCTGCTACACAGTTTTAGCAGGAATGGAGCAGGAAACACAAATTAATTATTCCTATTGAAACCTAGTATTAAAACATAAAAATTTCGATAAAATAACTATGGCCTTATCTGTTTAGTTTTACCCAAAGAACACAACAACTTATTGGAAAAAATAAGTAACAGTTGGAAACTACACGACGCTATTCGTAAAGGTGATATCTGCTGCACAGTTTGAACAGGAATGAAGCAGGAAACAAATTCAATATTCCTATTGAAACCTAATATTAAAAACACAAAAATTTCGATAAAATAACTATCGCGTTAGCTGTTTAGTTTCTCACAAAGAGCACAACAACTTATTGAAAACAATTAAGAAACAGGCTGAAACTACACGACGCTATACGTAAAGGTGATAGCAGCTTCACCGTTTAAACAGGAATGGAGTAGGAGACACAAATTAAGTCGGACGCGTTTAGTTTCTCCCCAAAAAAACACAACAACTTATTGACAAAAGTTGAGAAACAGTCATACTACGCGACAATATACGTAAAGGTGAGACCGGCATGCATCGGATATTCGGACTCGGATTCTTGGAATCTTTCTACGAAAACAAATGCGCAGTTTATAAAAATCAATGGTCATTACTCAGAACATCGCACATTTCGGCTTCTAATTTATAGCCATGCTTCAAGCAATTCTGCTCAAAATGAACGGCGTTCTTCCCCCGTCGATTTCGTTTTTACAGCTAGCGATTACGTTGGCACTCCTCGCATTTGCGATATGTATTGTGATCTTTCCAAAACATAGCTGATTTAAAACTAGACAATTATGTATCTAAATGAATTTCGATATATTACTATATTTTAATAAAATATGAATAAAGTACAGGTCGACCATTCCGGCTTGGCCTCTGGGGCTTGGATGCGCAGTAACATAGGGCTGAAGAGCTCAGTTTAAGCGCTGCATTCATGGTGTTTACATTGTCAAAATACAGTCCGTAAAGAAAATTTAAAACTTGTAATATTGTATGCGTTTTCTTATTACTCGCAAAAGTAAGTTTTTAAAGTCCAATGTTTAAATTAATTAATTAAGGATGTACAGAAACTTTGTGTAAAGAAATCCACAAAATTGGTTCTGGATGGAGAAAATTTAAGAATAATCTCCAAATACTATAACATTTTAAACCCCTTATATTTTTTTAAAATTTTAAGTTTTGGATAAATAAAAGTAAGAGTTAAATGTTCCTTGAGTTACCCTGTCGCTGCTCAGATACTTCTTATTGCGGTGGCACTAGGGGTGTGAGTTCGAATTCTGAAAATTCAATTTGATGGGCGCCAGGTCTAAAGTAGACCGAAAGATAAGAAAAGATAAGTTAAACTGCCAGATTGTATTAGCTATGTAAGTAAGTCACCGCAAGAAGTTAAAGATACAATTTTCCTAATATTTTACTCTCTATTTACATTCACTCATCACACACTCACGGAAAGGAATGAAGCGATGAAATTTTAGAAAGCTTACAAAAACAGTACGCAAGGGAATGCGTCTTATCATAGTGCATATAGGTGGCGTTAATTTATTTGTTCCTAATGGAACCTAAGTGGCTGCTACCATTTGAAATGGATTACGAAAACTACAAAAGCGAGTTTTCCGAGGAACTCATTCCCAATTTACTACCAATCAGTGTTGTGGAAAATGACAACGCTCCATACCTTAACAAGCAACTAAAAAATCGCCAACATCATTATCAGAAAGCGAAAATACAAGAACGGTTACGGGTTAGAACATTACGTCCTACAACTACTAGGTCTGACGGCTTACGCGTGACGTCATCTAAAGTGGTCGTAACCTATTTACAGGCGTATATTGAAATGTGCAATTTCTTTTAAAATTTAAGACAGTTAAGTAGACATTTTAGATGCAAAAATCTCGAAAAAATATAACAAAAACTTGTGTTTTGTAAATTTAACTTTTTTTTATACGTAGTTTGGAACGTTATTGGCCTAATACAATACCTCCTACAACCTGATATTACTTTAAGCACGACTATTAAGACTGATAATGTGTATTACTCTTTTTTTTTAATCAAAAATTAAATTACCTACGTTTTACTTACCTTTTTCTGTATACATAAATAATATTTAAGAGCTTTCGGTTAAAGCGAGGCTGCAAGTCATGAACTCAGCGCTTAGACGCGCCTTATTTGATTTTTGTTAAAGGAAAACGAAATTTCAAAGCAAAAACCTTTGAATATGCAGTTTATCAAAATAGAATCTATTTTGATAAACTGAAATTAGATACCACCAACCTATTTAATAGATAGGTGGGAAAATATCACTGTAGGTATAAAGGTGTCATAATAGGTAATAGTAATGTAAAATTTGCTAGTGTGCCTTCTCCTCGGCTTTCTCCATCCAAAGAACCTTGCAATATTCAAATATTTATGATAGAACATGAAAGCTTTATGCGGTTTCAGATTTTACTTATTGTGTTAGATTGGGTATATTACTCGGTATATTATTGGGTTCTAATATTTATTTATTAAAACTCTCCAGCTTCCTTTTTTTCTTTTTACCCAAAATATTATGATTATATTTAGAACAATAATTATTAAGAAGTGTTCTAAACTAAAACGGAGTTTTATCCACAATACCGAAACAGAATTATTGCACTCGACGCGCGTTTCGCTAACCATGTTAGCATCATCAGGAGATGATTAAAAC
>MU186381.1:62782-91520 GCA_016904865.1 Pissodes strobi
GCACTTAGCTAACTTATCACTTTTTGAACGTCCCCAAATTATTCGGGATAATCCTTATATTCTTTTTTCGGCTCCTATGCCTTTTCGATTTTCACCCGTAGGGCGAATAGCTAAAGTATGGAGGAGTCAGGGGGCTCTCTAGTTCTGGAAACCGTCGACGTGCTTTACTCTTGTCCAATGTTAAACTACGACTAGTATGAATAACCAGAGAGGCACACACGTGAATGGGGGAACCGAAACAAGTAGGCTGACTCAAGGTGTTTGCAACTTTTCTCAGGGGTGTTGCTGTAGGGTGTGCTCTACAGTTGATGATCTCGGAGAATTGTTGACACTCGGCCGCTTGATAAGGCCTCTTCAAGCACTTACCTTCTGTCTTCAAAAATTTTCTTCCTTAAAATTCTTCTAAGTACTGAAGTTGCAAAATCTCGGAAAAACTCGATAAATTCGGTAGAAGGCTGATTCGGTACCAGTTGAGAGTGCTGACCTTACAATGCCTATTCCTTCGCTTCGGGACTCGTTTGGCTCGTCCGTAAGCTTCGTAGAGTCCTCCCTTTCTTCGAGATTGTCAAAAATGGGCTGTCCTCAGGTTCCAAAATCTCAGAAAAACAACAAATTCGGTAGAACGCTGATTCGGTACAAGTTGAGAGTACTGGTCTTACAATACCTTTTCTCCACTTCGGAGCTTCTAAGCTAAGTTCCTAATGACCAAATATCTCTGAAAATCCCAAATATTCCTCATTGATTTGGGTCTAGGGGTTAAACGGATGAATTGGTAGCCCCGTTAGGATTCCTGAAGATCAACGTTGGCGTTTCTCGGCTGACAAAAAGTGATTTCTTGCTTCTTGCCTTTCCGGAATCTTAACTGCAACTAATTTTGATTTTAATTCTAGCGACGCGCTTCAGGGCTGGATATTCCCACCCGACCGTGCACAACCAATCGAAGGCGTTAATTTTTGCGCGATTGAAAAGTCGGTTGGGATATCGACGGTTGAGAATGCCGAACCGCCGCGCCGGTTCTAGAATAATGGACCGTTAAACTACCGCATGCCTTATACATTCTTACGCGGCTTCCATTTTTACCCAGTGGTGTGCTTAAATGCCGTTAAATCTAAAGGACGTTCTTACAGCAATACATTCAAGGAACTTTTCGTTCTCTAGCTCTGTTGCACAGTGAATCTTTCACTCTTTCTTCGACGCATCTCAGAGGCCAAGCTAGAATGGTCTATCTGTAATCTGTACTAAAGTGTAATATAATAGTACCTATATTAGAGTACTTAATTGTTTTATAACAAGCGTTTTTAGAGCATCCGCCTAGTTTAAAAAACGAATATTATTTTTGTGATAAAATAGTATATTATTTTATATGGAGGAAAAGTAATACTTTTCATGGCGCGCTCGTGTTTAATAGCCGAACGGAGTGAGGCTGGTAATAGAGAGCAAGCCATGAAAAGTAACTTTTCCTCCAAATAAAATATGCTGTTTTTTCTTCAAATGTCCACAAATTAATTTAAAAACGTCTCTTTCTAATAGTAATAATAATTATTATTAAAGATAAGTGGGTTCGCAAGGCGGCTTGGACCAGGTGTCGGTGAATTGGCTCAGGTTGTTGCTATAGTAATGTAACATAAAGCTGTCAGTGGACACTGTCAACAATAATTATATTTTTAAAATTGCGTCTTCGATTGCATTTTAATTCCGTATTCATAAGCAGTTATTGAGTAAGTTCGATTAAATAATAACCAATTTGTTCCTAAATTAGTGATTTATAGAAATGCAGTCACAAATTGAGTGATAAATACAAATTTTAGTTTAATAACTCTTGAGTTGTTGACGCTTATTTTGTTGTCTGTCTGCATTGTATCTACGTTGCTAAGACAACACTTTTACCTCCGCCGGCGGAAAAGTGAAAAGTAAAGCTCCGGCGGAGGAAAAACGAAACTTCACGGCCGCCTACACAGTCGAGTAATGACGGATTTACTGACGTTTGAAGAAAAAAAATACTTCTTTTATGAAATATTCATGTGAAAGAATTTAATATTTCAGAGCTGGTAACAAATTTGATTTGGAAAATATTTGAAAATCACACTTCGTCATAAAAAAAAATGGACGAAAAATAGAAACACTTATTGTTGCTAAATATAGGACCTTATTGCTTCTCTGTATTGTATTTTTACACGTTTAGGATATCTAGTGATTGGTGCATTCAGGTCACGTTAGGTCTATGTTGGCACATTGTAATTATTGTTAAGCGGGTCGCCAGACATTTTATATAAATGCAGCACTACCCTATAGAAGTCTGGCTGCTATATAAGTAGTTGGGCTTGGTGTTACAGAGAAGATTTTAAAACTTTCATTTATCCCTAAAACCTATACAGTTAAAAATAGTCTTATCACGAGATAGCCAGTATAAAATAAAAGCGCTTCTGATATTAAAGTAAATAAGAAAACAAAATAGTTTGTTTTTTTGTCTACCGAGTGTCTCTTTTTGAATGCATGCAGTGTCAAAATGTAGTGGACGTGAATAAATAAATTTCAGATCTTCACAGAACAAATTTAATAATATGGAGCGAATAAATATCTAAGAAGGGCATAATAAATGAATTTGCAATGTTATATTATACAACGTTGTATACGAGATAGTTGCGCGATAGAAAGTCGAGTTCCATTTTAACTTGAATTTGAGCCCTTGAGCCTTCAATTTTAAAAGCAAAACGGGAACTTGAGCTTTTACGATTCTCGCGCTCTAAACCAGTAAAGGAAAACGGCCATATCACAAACAGCAATGCAACGAGCCATACTATCTCTAACGTAAAGATAAAATATAAAATCAGGGGATTAGGAGAAAAACAAATGTTACATGCGTAAGCCGAAACTACATGGGCGCGAAAAATCACAAGAGGAGATCGAAACAGACGAAGCACATGTTGAAAAAGCAGGGGAAGAAGAACATGGACACTGTCGTAAAAACTATATAATCTACTTATAATGTCGAATTATCTGTCTTAATCCAAGAAACTGAAATATTCTTAAACCATTTATTTGGGTTTTAATTTCTAAAATGGTATGATTTTTATTGGAAACTGTAAAATAAACGATATTCAAGTTCAAGGAAATGTTCAAGGGTCGTCTCTAATTTTCAGACACTTATGGTACCATTTCGATGCTTATGTTTAGATCAAACATTAGCTAGTTTTAATGAAGAAACTCATCAAGAAGTTTAATTGATTAAGGACAATAAAATTGGCATGATGTGCAGGCAAAGGTGTTAAATACTGTGAATACACACAGGTGCTATTTTACAGTAATTAATTAAGCATAAATAAACCACATTAATTGAGTTAGGTCAGTGTTTTAAAATAATAAATTATTGAGCTTTTACTCAACGTATACTATTAAGAAAAATGTTTTTGAATTATTAATCAATCATAGATTATTTTTATCAAAAGTGAAAGACGACCGATATCAATAAATGTTTCGAAGTAGCTTCACTTGTTCAAATTTTTAATGTAATCAATAAATCACAGTTTTGAATTACATATGTGTTTAATGTTGATTTTAAAAGTTAGGAACTAGAATAGCTTCATCCACTGGCAAGGTTTTCATGAATTCGCATAAAAATTAGAATTAGAAATGTAATATTCGAAGTTTCAAAATTACAATTCTATATGCAAAACGTGTTATTTTCGAAAGGTTTGATTTTTGACATGTAAATTGTCCATATTCAGGTTACAAAAATCAATTACTTTTTTATTAGGTGAAATGATGACACGCACACACAAGCACTACTTTTCCATGCGTATGGATTAATAACATTTAAAATTTACTTAATGTGAAACTAATTTAAAAAGAAAGCTGTACTATTTAGATCATTTTACTCCATAAAATTAAGTCTACTAAAATGAAAACAACATCAACCAAAATACAAGGCAAATGAGCTATCTATATAATTATAGTATAATGTGTAACTAGTAGGAAAAGCAAAACATTCTTGGACGATTGTGGTAAATAGTTATTGTTATTTTTATCTGTCTATCTTTACAAAGCAAAAATGCTATTAATATATTTTTTTCTATCTTTTTTACTTGATATAATATAAAAGTATAAAAAAGAGAAGAGTTTTTATTTCTTAAAAATATATTTCAATTTTTGATAACTTGCGTTACAATATTTAAATGTTGTTGAAACTCTGCTAGTAGTTCTTCTTTTTTATTGGTAAATAAGAGGGACTAGGTGTTAGACGTCTATGTTTAAAAACATATATATAATACTTAGACACAATTTTTTTAAATTTAACCTTTGAAACATGAATATATGATCCATCAATTTTAAGTAACAGTTCACTACTTTTTCTGAATAATATCTCTTGCGATGCTAGAACACAGGGTTCATGAAGCAAGTAGGATAAATGTCTAAAATTTCGTTGAAATTTCCTCGGGTCATCCATTTCGTCGCACAAAATACACAGATTATATTTTTTAAAACTTTTCATTCTGTTTCTAGTGTTTTAAATAATATTAATTAGTGGATATCCACCGTCAAAACAATGTTTTAAAAATTAAGGTCAATGCAATCTCCTATTTGCTTTTAACAAATATTTTCATTATTATAAAGGAATACTTGACAAACAAAAATTGTAAAAATAAAGCTTCCGTTCACTTTAGTAACACAGTTTTGTTGATAGTTAATACCATACTCTATTTTTTTACGAACAATGTTCGTTACATTCAACTGAAATCCTAGAAAGGTATTTCTTGGACACAGAAACCCTGTATACCTACTTGCGACATAAAAAAAGAAATGGTTCTATCTGGGATATTTTGCAAAAATTATATTTTTCGGGAACCGTCCGAGAAGTACCTACTTCCCGGCCGCTTTTTCGGTAGTGGGAAGTACGCACCTCCCGGACTAGGCCGGGAAGAATCACATCATTGTTGTATGAAAATCTTGGTAAGTATGGTTTTGATAAATGCAGTTGATCATTACCATAACAGCGAAATAACGACTGACACCTGACAAGAAATTAGTTGACATTTTGATTTTTGGAAGTTTGCATGGTTTGATTGCATTCGTCGTGATAAACTATGATGATAAGCAGCAGCGATAGTGAGTTGCCGAAAAAATAGTGTACGCAATACGTTCGAAATAGTTATTTTTGTTACAAGTACCTAAAATGGAGTTTTTCAGGACGAATCATTGCTGTTTCCGGACGAGGCATTAGCCGAGTCCGGAATAGCAGATGAGTCCTGAAAAACTTCATTTAGGTACGTGTGACAAACACTATTTTTTGTCATACGCTCCCAAAACTTAATTTTTATTTATACGCTTTTTGCAATTCTTCAGAACGCCTAAATTTACAAATTTACCATAATTTTTGAAATCATAATGTATGACAAAGGTAGCTTAGAATTTGATATCGTAGCAACTATTTGACAATTTTGTCATGTCATTCGAAATTTTTGACATTTAGACATATTCAGGAATTTTGGAATAGTCCGTAAAGGTTGCCATGACGACTTTTAGGGACTAGGCCTAAAAAGAAGCATTTTACGGACTCAAATGAGTCCGTAAAATAGCTATTTTTGGGAGCGTATGACAAAAATAGTTTTTTTGGACTCGCAGACTTCCAGGACCCGCCTACGGCTCGTCATCAGTGTTGCCAGGTCATAATATTTTTTTTCAGTATACTGCCGCTCCAAAATTCAATAGAAATCAGTACACAGATGAGTTGCTTAATTAAAGGAGCAAAAATATTATTAACGTTGCAGTGGTCTCTTTCGATTAGCGTTTGTACGTATTCTACACTGTTTTGAATCGTTAAGAAAAATTCACTACCAACTGACAATGAAAAATCAAACACCAATACTAGGTATATAAAATAGTTTCTAAAGGTACATGAGCGAGACATCATTGGAACTAAAAATAAAATAACAGAAACAAAAACTAAAGATTAAAAAAATATTCTAATCGGAGTCGGAATCAGCCAAGTTATCATTTTTTTTTACATGCTATTACTATTTAGCTCTAGAAGATCCTGTGAAAACTTTACAGTTTACAATCTACAATTAAAAAAAAATCAACGATATTGCAAAACTCCTCCAGGAAAACATCTGGATCGAGGTTTAAATTACTGTTACCAAGAAGACGCCATTCATTGTTCAATATTTGTAATTCATGTTCGCTTATTGGATCTGGAAAATGAACCGATAGGGAAGCTATACTACATTTTTTTTAATTAAAAATATTTCTGGGGCTCAATAAATTTAACTGAATCAAAATTTACTCGTTGAAATCAAATCGTGGGTCGATTTGACTTGCTGCTTCAATGAAAAACTGCAAACATCGTTTCCTAAAGTTATTTTTCATATTTTCAGTTACAGAATTGATCGATTTAAAAACTTTCGCGTCTAAATAGATTTCACTGAAAAATCAGTAGATCTGGCAACGCTGCTCGTCCTAGAATTTTCTCTACTCGTCCAAAAAATAGTATATTATTTTATATGGCGGAAAAGTGATACTTTTCATTGCGCGCTCGTGTTTAACAGCCGAACGGAGTGAGGCTGTTAATAGAGAGCAAGCCATGAAAAGTAACTTTTCCTCCAAATAAAATATGCTGTTTTTTCTTCAAACGTCGACAAATTAATGCAAAAACTTCTCTTTTTAATAGTAATAATATCTAATTATTATTAAAGATAAGAGGGTTCGCAAGGCGGCTTAGACTAGTGTCGGCGAATAGGCACAGATTGCTGCTATTGCAATGTAACATAAAGCTGTCACCTATGTTGGGGTTTGGAACCTTCGGCAACATGCACTAAAACAGAGCTTTATCCACAATACCGAAACAGAATTTTTGCACGCGACGCGCGTTTCGCTAACCATGTTAGCATCATCAGGTGATGATTGAGACTAAAATTAAAATCTACCTTACTCCCTTTTATACTTCTGTTTGCTCAATCAAGCGGAACTAAAAGGAATCAATCCTGGAATCCCACTAGTCACGCTGGATTAGCAAATACAATGGACTATACGGAATATGCCCTCTATCTCTATTTAAACTATTCTTACATTTATAAATTTCCATACTTTCAAATGCGTCTAATAATCTTCTATCACTTATATTATGAATAAATTTTAATTTTTTTATTATTATTCTATGATTATTATCAAAAGCATGCTTGGCAACACTTGATTTTTCTGTTCTACCGTACTTTAAATGAGCTATATGTTCTTTGAATCTCGTCTGTATAGATCGTCTAGTTTGCCCAACATATTTTTGGTTACAATCCATACATCCAATTTCATATATTCCACTTCCTTCTAACATTTCAATTTTGTCCTTTGGACCACCTAATAGTTTCTTAATGTTAAACTGAGTCTGGTATACTAAGTTTAAACTTACTTCCTTAAAAACTTTTTGGAGTCGTCTAGTATACTGAGGATTATACGGTATCGAAACATATTTTGTATCGTCATCTTGATTAACAAAAGAAGTGGAATCACGAATGGTCTTTCTAAACAAACGCCTATTAATTAGTCTATTTATTAAGTTAGAATTGAAACCATTAACTTCCGCTATATTCCTAATTGTTTCCTTTTCCTTATTAAATATTTCTCTGCTAAGTTGTTATCTTTATTTTTTATATTTTTTAATCGACACTTTTTTATATACAGGGTGATCAAACAAAGTTATATTTTTTCAATGAAACATCCTATATTTTATTACATCTTTGGATTCTATTTAAAATTCTAAGCATATTTGATGTATGATGTTATACCTCTAGAGTTAGTACTTTCACAGCTATAAACAGAAAATCGGCACTTTGGTTACTTTACACCTTGGTAGCAAGAATACCATTGGGAGCAAAATGAATTCCACATTCCTATCTTAACTTTTTAAGAGCTATCTGACTGTACTAACTGGCAGGTGGTACGATGGGTCCAAATCTGGTACCTCAGAATGTGAAATTAATTTTACTTCATCTCAAATGGTCTTCTTGCTACCAAGGTGAAAATTAGCCAAAGTACTGATTTTCAACTGTTTATAGCTGTGAAAGTACCTTCTCTACATCAAATGTTTTTAGAATTTTAAGTAGAATCCAAAAATGTAATAAAATATAGGGTGTGTCATTAAAAAAATTTAACTTTGTTTGACCACCCTGTATATAAAAAAGTGACAATTAAAAAATACAAAAAAATAAAGATCATATTGCTAGGAACAACTTTTGTATCTAGTTTTTTTGCAACCCCGGTAGTTTTCGAGATAAGATATAGGCCCCTCTTAAAAGGGCCACCATGTACAAAATAAACATAATTTAAAATTCATATCCATATCTTTTCAAACCTTAAATTATATTAAATATTAGCTTACATGTACCGGGGGTTTCACTATAAATGTAAACCCCCTTTAACTTTCTCAATTGACGTTTTAGAAAAAAACGTTCAATACAAAACATAAAGGGGATGAAGTGAAGGTTTTTATAGCATAGCACTGTTGTATACAGGGTGTCCCATAAATGCGGGATTAAACAAAGTTATATTTTTTTAAATGGAACACCCTATATATTATTGCATATTTGGATTTCGCGGAGAACTCTAGACATATTTCATAAATAATGTCCTATACCTATCTGTTTTTGAAATATTGAGAGTTGAAAATCGACTATTTATCAAGTTTGACAGCCTGTAAAATCTAAACGGCTAAAGATAGAGCAAAATGGTTTGCACTTTTCTGTCTTGGTTTTTCATAAGCTATCGTTTGACACTAATTTTTTTTATTTAACCAGGGGTTAAGAAATTCCGGATAAATTTAACCTCTGGTTAAATCTAAGATTAGTGTCAAACGATAGCTTATGAAAAACCAAGATAGGAAAGTGCTAACCATTTTGCTCTATCTTTAGCCGTTTAGTAAATGGTCGATTTTCAACTGTCAATATTTCAGAAACAGTAACAGATGGGTATCTATATCTATAATGTCCTAACATTATTTATGAAATATGTCTAGAATTCTCCGCAAAATCCAAATATGCAATAATATATAGGGAGTTCCATTTAAAAAAATATAAATTTGTTTAATCCCTGGATTTATGGGAAACCCTGTATTCAACAGTTCTATGCCATAAAAAATTTCACTTCATCTCCTTTATTTTTTGTATTGAACGTTTCTTTCTAAAATATCAGTTGAGAAAGTTAAAGGGAGTTCCGTTTATAGTGAAACACCCGGTACCTCTAAATTGCTTACAAAATGTTGTTTTACATTTATACAAGAGGTGTGTACTTTTATGTATAATATAATCATGTTGTCTTAGGGCAAGGACATGGCTCATAAGTAGTCAAATATAAGGCCCGGGCCTTATCACCTGTCTGGTAGTTTGTACTTTTTGAGGTTATGTAAATAGTCTTACAAGTGTTGTTGACATCATCATAAACCTATGCTCCAAAATATAGGCACAACTTAATTGCATGAAAATATCACATACCTTTTATTGGGAAATTTTATAGCACAGCACTTGAAATCTAGCGGATTTTGTTTAGGCCGCACTGTTGCCAAGCGGAGTGGTAGCCGCTCGTCAGCCACACGTTATTTAGGTCAATTGAAGTGGTCCTACGTTTAGATGGCGCTAAGCGTATAAAATATTTTTTATCCGATCGGACGAAAAACGACACCTTTCCCATGTGTTTTCTCACCGCAAAAGTCATGATTCCAGTATATTTTATTCGTTGCTTGGCAACATGCAATAACTGTACAAGAATAGAAAATAACTGTCCGGGAATCTAACATTCCCGTCCTAGGCCGGGAATGTAACATTTCTGTCATATTCAAACGCCTTGTTTGTCAGATCATTTTGTAACATTTAGCTGTAGTTTCCGTAGCTACATAATAAACTTCAAGCTCGCTCGATTCAAAACTTGAGTTTAAATTTAAAACACCGTTTTTATTTAGAGTAATATTTGGCTCTATTTATATAAGTACGTATTCTAATTAATTTCGATCGGATAAAAAATAGTATGTGCAACTCGTAGGAAAAGCACATTCCTGGACTCCTGTGTTGCTGGCCTCGGCTGCGCCTCGTCCAGCAACTACCACAGTCGTCTAGGAATGTTTTGCTTTTCCTCCTAGTTACACAATATACTATATTTTTATGAGATTTTTGACAGTATGGCCTCATAACCTGTCCAGCCTTATTACCCGACGACGGTACCTTAGTATAGTCCACCTCTTTACAAGTATGTAGCACTTTTCAGATTTGGAACACATGCAATATTTTTAAAAATATGATTTGGGGGCATTGAAAAACTCTGTCATTCATTTACATGTCAAATTATATGAACATTTTAGAATATTTTTGGATTTGGGATAATTAAATAAAAAGAAAGAATCGTAAATTATCAGCGGTTAATGCTGTGAATTTTCAAAATATTGACATCGAATAAAGGAGTTTCATTTCTCAGGATGTTAAAGACACAGTCATGAACAGTATGTAAAGACGCTGTCAAGTAATTTTACATAGTAGGGAAGGCTCTACGCGTTACCGATTAAATCCAATTTTGTATCTATGTAATGTCATTTTATCCTTGTTAATTTATGTGTCTACTATTAATAATTATTGTGGTATCCATTTTCCAACCGCTTTTATAAAATCAAACAGTTACGTTTAAATATCTCGCAAGAAACATATAAGTACTTACTTAACACCCTGTATGCCAAAAACTGAAACCCTTAAATAAATTTTAGGACAAAAAGCAATCTAACGAGGAAAAAACACTAATTCAAGGGAAAGAAAAGTCGCGAGTAGCACAGTACTCGTGATAGAAGTGAATACTTCTTTATCGATTCCATAAGAGAAACAGAGTGTGAGAGAATCATATCATTTATCTCTCTTGCAAGACGAAAACTTCGTAAACCGTGTCATGACACTGCCTTGAAAAATATCCCTCTCATGCAGCCTAGGAAGTATTCATATCAAAAATATTTGCATTCGATTCGTCTCTCAACCCCCGGTCTAACGCGGTTAGCTTCACTTAGACTCAACTTATTTGAGTCGGTTCCGATACGTTATAATCAATTTTAATAGATTTGGTTAGTTTGGGTTAGTCGTCGAATCAAGTTTCGGTTAGTTTCACTTCATCTCAACTTAATTTAGTCACTTGAACCGGTTCCGATACGCTATGATCAATTTTAATATATTTGGTTAGTTTTGGTTAGTCGTCCAATCAACTTTCGGTTAGTTTCACTTAGTCTCAACTTATTTTATAGTCAACGATACGTTATGATCAATTTTAATATATTTGGTTAGTTTTGATTAGTCGTCCAATCAACTTTCGCTTAGTTTCACTTGATCTCAACTGATTTTACTTATTTGAGCCGGTTCCGATACGGTATAATCAATTTTAATAGATTTATTGGTTAGTCGTCCAATTAACTTTCGGTTAGTTTCACTTAGTTCCATACAAATTGAATAATTCTTTACTAATTTCATAAGAGAGAAAGAGAGAGACACACATGTCACACCTGCATGGCATATTCAATATATATAGTTTTTCGTGCATATGAAAATGCTTCCAAAGATATACGGAAATCTGATCTGAAGAATCCTGGGACTTTGTTGCCTTTATAGCAAAAATTGAATCTGTTTTTCACAAAACAATTCGTCGTCCTGCCAAATATTTGTTAAAAGTTATTAAGTATTTCTCAAACAGTTCAATTCCACGCTTGTCCCGCTTGTCTCGAGTTCCCCAAGAATTTTGTTATTCAATTAAACATACAAGTTAGGCTATATTATACTTTAAAAGATGTTAACAAAAACTTTAAAAGTAGGTATTAATAAAAATAAGCTTATTATATGGAAAACTCAATAATTATACATTTTTACTTTTATATACATACATATTTAATAACAAAGCTATGTTATACCTTAAATAATTATTTTTGTAAAATAAATCAATATTTCAGTGGTTTGTATTTCCTTTCTTCCCTCTTAAGACAATATCTTATAAAAAGAAACTCAGTATAGGTAGGTACCTATATTTAAAACAAAAAGTTGATATCTATTTTTTTGGTTCAGCCAGAATGTAAGTACACAAATATACAAATAAAAATTAACTAAAACCGTTGATTGCATCCAATCAACGATAAAACTAAAAAAGAAAAGATAATATCACAACTCCAATCCTGTCTATTTAAAATTGAATACTCCTTATCCCGGCCCTGTTTTAACCCGAAATGGCGTCGGTGATGTCAGATTTTTATTTCCACTTTGACAGGAGAGTCGGCTAGCTGATTGTTTGGTAAGCTGTGGTCGAGTAATGACGGATTTACTGACGTTTGAAGAATAACAGTATTTCCCGGACTTGTTACGTAAAGTACTATTTCAGCAAATTTTAGAAACAAAACTTAAATTAAAATAAACACTTTGAGGTTCAAACTGGCAGTGTGTTGTAGTCTGCGCCATCTATCCTGTAACTTGCTAGGTTTTTTGAAGATAGACGGTACTATACTATAGTAATTGTTGGCTACTACTCGACCTGTGTGTGTCAGGTGAACCTAGACAAATACATCAAATAATATACTGACGAGCCGTAATACGGCGAAACGCGTCTGTGGATGGGTCGGCGGATGAAAAAGAACGGAAGTACAGAAGGTACAAACTTTCTGATGTATTTGTCTAGGTTCACCTGACACACACAGGTCGAGAGTAGCCAACAATTACTATAGTATAGTACCGTCTATCTCCGATAAACCTAGTAGGTTACAGAATAGATGGCGCAGGCTACAACACACTACCAGTTTGAATTTCACTGGGCTTGTTTTAAGCCTTCTTCATCTGCTGACCCTCTCTAGCCCTACTCCTACTGACGAGCCGTAATACGGCGAAACACGTCTATGGATGGGTCGGCAGGTCAAAAAGAACGGAAGTACAGAAGGTACAAACTTTCTGATGTACTTTAAGGTTCTGTTAATTTATTTTAAATTATTTCATGTAACTAAAATTCAAGGAAGACGTTTCGTTTGTGCCATAAATATCTAACGAATTCTTTGCAAAATATGACCAAAAATTATAAAAATAAAGCCTTTCGTTCTAGCAATACAGATTTGTTCATAGCTAATATAATACATTATTTTTGACGATCAAATGTTTGTTTCATACTTCTGAAATCATAGAAACATATTCATTGGATATATATAGAGACTCAATGTAATTATTGTACAATGAAAAAAATGGCCCTATCATCGCGAATAATTGCAAAAAATATATGTTGGTAAATTTTAGTAGCAAGCCTTAAATTAAAATGATTTTTTAAGGTTATATTAATTTGTCTATAATTATTTCTTGTAACTAAAATTCAAGGAAGACGTTCCATTTAGGTCATAACTAACGAATTCTTGGCAAAATATAGATACGTACCTGACAAATGAAAAATGGTAAAAAACGTGCGTTCACTTTTGTAACACAGGTTTGATAGCTAATAGCATATATTTTTTAACCAACAAAGTATCTCTTGGATACAGAAACCCAATATAATTACAAAATTAAACATGAAGTGTTTTTATCAGGAATATTTTGTGAAAAATATATTTTTAACAAATTTTAGTAGCAAACCTTAAATTAAAATAGATTCTTAAAAGTTCTATGAATTTATTTTTAATTATTATGTAGGTAGCGAAAATTCTATGAAGACGATTCATTTGTGCCATAAATGTCTTTGCAAAATTTAGACACAATAAACAAAAAATAAGAAAATACAGCCTTCCGTTCACTGTAATAATAAAGATTTGTTGATAGCTAATAGAATACATTATTTTAATTTGTTTCATACTGCTAAAATCCTAGGAACATATTCTTTTGGTATATATAGAGACTCAATATAATTATAATAATATGAAAAAAAATGCCACTGTCAAGTGCAATATTTTGCATACGCTTCTTGCCTTTTTATAGTTGACGACCTTTCATTTTCGGCATTTACATTTTTTAATTTTTTCCCATTTTTTCGAAATTTTCCCAAAATTACCGCTTAAATTAGAGCCCCGGTCCCCCCATATCGTCAAAGGTAGCCCCCCATCAGGCGCACCTACCATATAAATTTCGACCCCCGTAGCTTTTCCCGTTCTCCCGAAATTAATTATTTAAATACGGAACGGGTAGGAGGGGTTCAGTTTTCGTCCAGAATCCTCATTTTACCCCGGCTACATGTCCTGATTAAAGTGTTCCACTTTGATATCCGTTTCATTTCCTTTTATTTTTTTTCGACTGACTCCCGCTAAAGAAGTTTCACATCAAAAAGTTATATTCCCTGGTAAATTTGAGATCTCTGAAATTTGGTTGCTTTAATTTTGCTGATTTCAGAAAATAAACATACCAATTTATTTCTAGAATGGTATGGAAGTTCATTGTGGTTTCCCATGCTTATTTGCGTCATGATTGTACTCTCTGGTCTAAACGTTGCAAACCATTTAATAAATTCGAATTAAGCTAATATTTCGATAAATTCGCTTGTAGAGAGAGGAGGGATGGACAGGGAAATATCTAATTTCGTTAATCAAAGGGACAGTCATAAACTGATCGATAGGAAAAACATCTCATACAGAGCGAACGATTTGCTGGCCTCTGTATATTATGTATCAAATTTAATTCAATTCGGGCCAATTTGTCCGAGCTCGTAACGCTTTTATTAAACATATCAAACCCAATGAGAGCTAAAGAGCCTAATTTAATTTGTGGCATCTCTGATGGCACTAGACCTATAATTTGTAATAACCATCATATAATCTATACGATTATTGTTTCCCACATTAAAGCTGTTTTGAAATTAGATTTATTTGATATTAATATGATTAATTTAATCATTTTGTCTTGTATTTTGTAATAAACTAGTAAAACTTCATATTATTGCACTGGCCGATGTTGAATTTCTTGCATTTATCTCTGTTTTTGAGGAATAGCTTTGATGCCCAGGTTACGTGTAAATTTGAATGTGTTTTAGGTTATGACTTTGATTAAATAATGGGTTTTTAAAAATGTTTGCACAATTTTAGAACATAGCTTGCACCGATATTACTAAATGATTTCTGTTATTTCCGAACGATTATTCCGCGCAAATAAAATGAATACACAGAAAATGAAATTACCAAATTTGAACTCGGAAATGAAGTGCAAACAAATGAAGCATGAAAACATACTTTAGCTAACTTTCATATCAACCTTTAGTGATATATTTTTAACTTGGGAAGTTGTTTTTCTTTACATCTTGTCAAAAAGTTAATTTACTTACCTTCATTACTAGTGATGGGCATAACCGAATTATTTTGATAACCGAATTATTTGTATTCAAATAATATTAATAACCGAATGATTATTTGAATAATCATTCGAATACATTCAGGTTAGCGATCGCAGCCGGTTAGGAAGGAGGTTCAGCGTCATCGGTATCTTATTGGTAACTCGCAGCTGCTGTAATTGTCTTATTAAGCATGGCTTAATAATTATATAAATAACAATAGAATACGAGTAAATATTTGATTACGCAATATTATTGAACAACATATAATAAACAGCATTTTACGTTTTTCAATCAAAAATACTTAAATTCCAAAATATGATTCTTGGATGTCTTGATTACAATGAACATAATTATTAAAAATCTACTTTGCAAAAAAGTATTTCTCTCTGGCGATGTATTTATAGTACTATAATAATATTAATAACTAATGGTACATATTACATTGTTATAGTTATTTTACGACTTATGTATGCTCCTACATTCTAAATTCCAATATATAACCTTAAAACTAAACAAACATTAGGTGATAATTGGTGTTATGTATTGGAAAGCAGGCTGTATTCATTACGAAGAAGTGTATGAAAGAAATAAGAAATATGTGGGGTGGGGGTGGGGCTGCTTGTTAATCACAATAAAAATCGACCGGCCGGATCAAAAGCGACCGCCTTTTATCTTGATTCTTTGAAGATGTCAACAAATTGCTGTATTTGCACTTTTTTATGTTAGGTCGGCAATAAAAGTAAATTATGTAATCTTAACTTAATATTCGCTAATTTTCAACCCCCAAGTTCGGCTACCACATTCCACAATTCCACATCCTACCGGTACGTTTGAAATTTTAAAACTCATCTTTTATTCGAGCTAAAACATCGAAACTTGCTTTATAACTCATAACTAAATTAAAACCGCTCCTTGCTCGTTGATCATTCGACGGATCGTGTTCGCATTTGAATTCGTACGATGTATCAGGTTCAGGTTATTTTTCATTCGAATACTTGTGGAAAGAAAACCGAATAATACAGGTTATTTTAATAACCGGATAACAGGTTATTTTTCATTCGAATAAGCCCATCACTATTCATTACTGACGAAATTGTAAATGTATAATAAATTATTTAAAGAATAGGAGTAGAAAAATGCAATGAGCATTATGGCTATTAAGACACGAGCATGAGAGTTGCGATAGGAGCCATGGACGAGCAATTTATTTAAATGTGAAATAAGAAAATTATTACTTCCTACTCATCTTAACTATTAAAGAATTTGAAATTGAGAAAGAAATATAGGCATACCTCAAGGCTCCCATATTACGCAAATATGTGTCAGCTCGTCTTCATTGTCTTCTTGTCCAGCACAGGAGCAATGTGCCCAACGATAGCAAAGATTATTGGTAGATACAATAAATACATTCAGTACTGCGTAACCCGATGATTCTTCAGCCTCGAGTTACCTTTTTAGTTTTTTAATCGTTTTTTCCTTCTTATTTTTTCGTTCTTATGATTCAACTACAAGTTTTATTGTCACTTATTTATTATTTGTCTTTTTTCCTTTGCCTTCTTTCGTTTCTTTAAAGTAGCTCAAGCAGCTCGGTTTTGTAAGCTGATTTTGTAATTATTGTTTTTTTCTTATTGGCTTGGTAATGCGTTGCCTTGTTCGTGATTTCTTGAGTAAAGGCATAACTTCCTCACTTTAGAAGGTTGTTTTGCTTGACCTTCATTCATCCATGCGTATCCAGTTGTGAAGTGCTTGGTCGAATAGTTGGTAAACTTTCGTAGGTTTTTGATACCTCTCCTAAGCCATTTGAATCAGGAGATTTTTCTTTTTCTTGAATAAATGTCTCCATTTCACTGTTGCAGAGTCAATAAGTTGATGAGTAGCCACTATTGGCTTTGGATTATTTGGACAATCGACCGTATCAGCTGGTGCAAAATCGGTATATCTAAAGATACTTGGTCCTAAAGTATGTTACAGCGATTGTTATGGTCGCCGCATCTATAAAAGCCTGGCCAAAGCAATCTGAAATTTGCGCTACTGGAAGCGGTTTGTGCAATGGGCCCCGGCGGGAAGAACAACCTAGATATTGTTTACGTGACCGGCATGCCTATCAAGCAACAAAATAATTTAATCTTCTGTTGAGGAAACACCCCAACATGTGTACTAGCTTTCGTTGTTCATCGTATAGTTTGGTGATAACACCCTGCATGTCCGAGTATGAATGAACCATAATAATTAAGCCTCGAATATATTTATTTCACCCCATGTAAACTGCAATTTGTGTATTTAAAATATCGTATTTACATTACATTGTACATTTGCGTGTCGAAATGGAATCATTTTGACGCAAAATAGAAAAAAAGTTTCTACTCTGTTGGCCCTGGTTCGGACTTTCTATAGGTATATAATATTATGATGTCTGTAATAGAACCCTTTAGCTAGTCTTAGCCATTGTTCGCGTAAAAATTGTGAGCAATGTGATTTTTCTTGGCAAGCTGAAAGGCTAAAGTTCTAAGTTGAGTATTGCTCCTCACTTAATTTAACACTCGATATTCACCTGTTTTTTTTTACTGACGTCTCGTCCGGATGGGTGTTGGTAAATTGGTTCCCTGCAGGTAGAAAGTAAAAGGGTAGTTTGAAACATCTGTTAATAATATGTAAATTGGTTCCCACACCCAAAAAGTTCGTTGGTATATTGGTTCCCCTTAACAAATTGAGGGTGCAATAAATAAAATAATTCTATTGGAGGTGTGAAGGAATTGTATAGACATTGAAGTTTTAGTTTGCATTTTTGTTCTGTGGCTATCACTTGTGTTTAAAGTTGTGTTGTATTTTCGTCATGAATTTGAAATAATTTGAAGTGAGCGAGGAAAACAGTTAATAGTTATTAATAACTATAAATATGGTTTTCAGAAGCACCTGAAAACTGGTCAGAAGCGATGGACTTGCACAAATAGAAAGTTCAAATCAATTGTCCTTATAGTGCTACGGCCCGCGTACATTTATGCAACGATTTAAAGAAATTTGGCTATATCAACATTCGATTGTACCCCTATCATGTAGTTACGTATGAGGTGTCAGCTGGCTAGGTAACGGTGGGGCTGGCCGTGAGAGGGTTGAAAATATTGAAAAAAATCGTGACCTGAAATCATTTCAAGAATCACGAAGCTTTTATGCAGAAAAGTTTATGATAAATAATGAACATTGCACATTGTCAGCTGGGCGGGTGGTGGTGGATTAATTGTCAGCTGGGGGTCCAAAGTGGTCAAAAATGCGAATCATAGAAACGATTTCAAGAATTGTGAAACTTTGGTGGATGCTAATATTTATAGTGAGATTTACGAAAAAAACTGTCAGCTGCATGTATGTGGGTGGAACGCACGACCTTTGTGCGCACCTACGCACCGTACCTATATCGCCCAGCTGACAACTTTTCCATCCACATACATGCAGCTGACAATTTTTTTCGTAAATCTCACTATATATATTAGCCTCTGCCCAAATTTCAAAACTCTAGATATCGTTCTTGATAATGTGTAACGTTTAAATTATATAAAAGAAAACCAACTGATTTTTTTCCAAATACATAATGGGTAGTTTATTATTAGTAGGCTCATTATGTAATAACAATAACTATAAAAATATAATTTGTTGTGAAAAACATACTAATTCTACTAACAATCAAAAATTAAACACAAATCCAAATTTAAAGCCTAAATAACATTGATATATAATGTAAAATATATTTATAAATAATAATAACTGTAAAGAAGAAGAAAATAAAGTAAAAAATAAAAAATTTTTTGTTGTTTTCATATTAAAGAAAATGCATGAATAATTGGATACCATATATATGCACTTGTTGTAAAATTATATATCAAATTTTTTGAGAGGTAGGTGTCTATGCCGTTTTGGTTTTACAGTTCTTTCGCGTTTTGAAAATACACCCTGAAAATCATCAGTCGGTAAAATCCGTTATACACTTTTAGGGCAATAAAAAATATAATGTAGCATATATGGCGAATCTGTAAACTTAAATTCAATCAAAACCACCAAAAATAAAATAAAAACTATTTTTCAATAGGTATATCTTTTTGGGCCATTATTTAATTTTCTACATTTAATCACAAATAAGATATTTCGTGATATAATACCGAGATAAATATAATAGTATATTATATACCTAGGTTGAGAAGTAAGGCATTAATTACCGAGCTACGCGCCTCAGGATATAATGTGCGAGGTTAATAATGGCCTTCTCAACCGAGGTATATATAGAAGTTTTTTTACTACTAACACTGATATATTACCACAGCTTACATTGTTTGGTAAGCTGTGATATTACCATATTTGATTCGATTTGATTTTTATATAAGTCATTTTCTACTTATTTTTCAAATAGTTCGAAATATCAAGTAGCCTGGAAGTTCAGTTGTCTCTAACTGACAGATATCGTAACAAGAAGCGTTTTTTCGCGAGCTAACTACAATTAACCACGGCATACTACAGGATACTACTTTGTTTTCACGAGGGTTAATTTAATTGTGGTAAGTGAGGGGAAGTTTCGTGACGTCACTATTACATCATCATTTTTCAACTACGGCTTACTACAACTTACATACGTGACGAGGTGTGGTACTCGAGGTTTGATGGAGTCATGGCGGATTAATTTTGAAACGTTAAACATGTGAAATGTTTGTTTTTCCAATCTGAACAAGTTTGTAAATTATACGTTCATGAAATTCTTCTATAGAAGCCTCATACGCATCGGAATTCCTACACAAATGTGCCCCAAATTGGATTTGGGCAGCATAAACTATAAAGTATCCTGAACATATTCATCGAAAAAATACCATTATGGGTAGTTCATATAGCAACGAATCACGAAATACGAATCACGAATTTTAACGCCATTGGTCAGATTAATTGACGGGAGCGTTGACAGGTGCATAATTTAAGATTTTACGAATTCGTGAAATTTAAAATCTGCGGCGCGGGAAACTTGAGTTCATTTCAAGATTTCACGATATTCGTGAAAAATTTCGGCCGATTTGGCACTTTGCAAGTTGGTTTTTAGGTTAGAATAATTTAGTTTTGATTTGTTTTCGTTATTTTTTCGTATGTATGATGTTTGATTCCCCTTAGATATTTACCTATGATATGTGAAGAGTTTTAAGTAAATAAGATATTTTTTGTTTTTATAATTATTATAAGATAATCTCTTTATGACAACCGGCAGCTAAATATCTAAAAATAAGATATGAAAATAATAATGAACTACGGTTGATATTGACGCTCTACTGAGTCTACTGTACCAATAATGTTAACGACTGGTGATAAAAGTTTTATCTTAAAATATACCTATATCTAAGTGTAAGAGATAACATCTCTGGTGCTGAAATTGGCTATAGGGTGTGTTTTTTTTGTATATGGAGAAATCTTTTCCACAAGGAAATCGAAGTCTTTGAAAGACATTTTATGCTAGTTCCTAAATATGTTCTCATCATTTACTACGTCTATGTCGGCAATAAAATACATTCATATTAGAATATTAATTATTAATTTTGAAAAACACAAAAAGGAAACACAACCCTCCTAACCTATCGTCAATAGTAAATGTCACAGTGAAAAATTGACATTTCCTAGAAACATCTACGAATTTCGTCTTCGTATGAAATGGTCAATTTTCACGACTTTGTAAAAACAACGATTCGTGATTCGTAAATCGTTGCTATATGAACTCTGCTTTAGTTTGCTTATCTCCAGAGGCCACCATTCTGTCATTAAAAATATGAGTAAACGTTCTGCACTGGACAAACTGATCATTTTCAAATAAATATGCAAAATATCTATATTCTTTTCTAGCAATGCAAGATCTAACTACGGTATTTTGGCGAAGACAGAAGCAGACAGTACAATTTGTGGTGGGATGCCCGCTTGGCACTTACTTCAGTATTACTTGTAGTTAACCGTGGTTACTCGCCAAAAAAACGCTAATAATCTCCTGACAGCTCCATACATACAAAGTACCTTCTTTCCATCTAAATTTTGACAAAATCGCATTATTAATAAGAATATTATGGGGAGTCATGAAAAGTGAGTCATACTGTATATAATTTTTTTACTAATAGCACTGATACAATCCTTACCATTATTTGAATTGATTAGATTTTGAAATTAATCATTTCCTACTCATTTTTCAAATAATCCGAAATGACAACTAGTTGTCAAACTAACAAGTTTGACATTTTGACATTTTCCGTTTCCGTTTCATTATTGACCTAGGTTTTTTTAAATATTATTATTTACCTAGGGTGAGAAATGTTACTTCTCATTTGAGGACTGGAGTAAATAATGGTGATTTATCATGTTAGTAGTAAAAAAAATTATATTTTTAATTTTTTTTTGCGGAGAGGGGTGTTGCTGATTAATATTTTATTCGAAGATTCTAGTTGCATATAAAGCCAAAGGCCTATAGAAAAAAGTAAAATCAATTAGTTGACAGTTTGTGTCCTGCTTCCTGGGCTTATATTACAAAAATGTTTGTGCCAAAAATACAATAGTATATTTAAATATAAAAAAATTAAGCCAGTCTGCTAGTATCTCGAGACACACACTGATATGTAAGCATATCATGAAAATCTAATGCCACCTTAGGCCGCGTGACTCCTGAATATAGGCAACCACTTATTTGGAATTGGTTGCCTATATTCTGGCGTTAGAATGAACAGGTTTTACAAGGAAGCGGTGAAGTAGACTGCGCATAGTTATGATGTCACATCACGCAGCCGTCCATTTTCCCGAAATTACCCTCATACAGCTGCCTAATATGTTTACACATAAAAAATATAAGCTTTTACTTACCTTGATTTTTTGAAGGCGTGGGCAATATTGCCCATTCTCTTCTGATTAAACTGAAAGGATTTTCCGAAATACCGACACGTTTGATTTTTACTGAATTTCCTCCGAAAAATGGACTGAGACATAAACAAGAACCGTAATTTACGCCATGCGGTCTGTTTTAAATTACCTGCTATCCTAAAGATGCCGACGGCCGGTGCGTGCGGCGATTGCGACCGCCATGCGGCGCATCAAGGGGTCAGAGGTAAAAGGAATTTAAGGAATTGAAGGCAAAACCGACGCGACGCAGAGCAGATTTTGTGCGTTATCGTTATCATAGCTTATAGCATATCATAATCATAATATAGCATGCTGCTTGAATAATAGTATATTATGATATAAGTGTATAAGAGAGCCTTTAAAGCACGCCCGACATATTTCAAAACACGACGCGCAGCGGAGTATTTTGTAAGTCGCAAGGGCTTTAAAGGCCTCTTATACACGTATATCATACGCTATTTTTTATTACGAATGCATCATAATCTCAAAAATGTTTTAAATCTTAAACTTAAGGGAAATATTGACGAATATATTAACCTGTCACATCTGACATGATCAAATGTTTCTATAGCAACCTTTAAAAAAGTAGGCGCATCATAAACATCACTTTAAGCACGCCGCAGCGTGCGATAATCGTTGATTATGATGCATGCGTAATAAAAAATAACGTTTTTATACCTTACAGGAGAGGTAGTAGACTAGTAGATGTTGCCAATCGCATTTGAAACCAACTGCTTTAAATTATTTAAATGGAGATTTTGCCAATTCGAAACCAACTGCCTTTACTTTGGGAGGCGGCTTCCCATCCAACCCCCCCCCCCCTTGGGGCCAGCCCTGGGTAGCGCTCATTCATTTCCAGGGTACTGCTAACATCCTTTGAAAATTCCGTGCCGAAATTAAGAAACAAGGCAAAGCAGACGTGAAAACCTACTTATATACCCTTCTATACACAATACCAAGTAATACAAGAATAGTATTATTTATCAAATAATGTCTAACCATACGCCTCCCGTTGCGTTTCACAGAATGAATCGATGCTGATGCGCATGCATGGCTGGCACGCTTTTTACAATTCTCTGTGATTTAACTGTAAAGTAATTGAAATAATAAAGCAGCGTTACAGGCATCTGTAATTTTGAAAAACACTGTAAAAATGTCGTAGTTTTATAGTAATTATAACTTATTTGTACAACTTCTAGCGTAATATACAACAAAACTTACAGAATGTCGTAATATAAACGAAATTCACCAATGCTTTTAAAATCACTGAATAGTTCTGTAAATTGTCGGTATAAATTACTAAAATAATTACTTGAATATTTCCTTTTTTATTTTAAAAATAGAATTATTTTGTCTTTATAGTAGAAAAATACATTGATAATTTTATATTTTTATATAAAGTAATAATATAATTTTGCATAACTAAAAATTTTAATTAATAATTTAAAGAAATATTGCATTATTAATGACATAGAATTGTGTATTGAGCAATAATTAATTGAAAATCCAATCAGATTAATATTGATTTAACTTTTCATCTTGCGAGTGCTCCACGCATAATTTAAACGTTACACATTATCAAGAACGATATCTAGAGTTTTGAAATTTGGGCAGATGCTAATATATATAGTGAGATTTACGAAAAAAATTGTCAGATACATGTATGTGGGTGCAAAAGTTGTCAGCTGGGCGATATAGGTACGGTGCCTAGGTGCGCAGAAAGGTAGTGCGCGCGACCTTAACTGCATCAGCTGACAACTTTTCCACCCACATACATGCAGCTGACATTTTTTTTCGTAAATCTCACTATAAATATTAGCATCCACCAAAGTTTCATAATTCTTGAAATCCTTTCTATGATTCGCATTTTTGACCACTTTGGACCCCCAGCTGACAATTAATCCACCACCCCCCGCCCAGCTGACAATGTGCAATCTCCATTATTTAACATAACCTTTTCTGCATAAAAGTTTCGTGATTCTTGAAATGATTTCAGGTCACGATTATTTTTGCTATATTTTCGACCCTCTCACGTAGATAGGGGTACAATCGAATGTTGATATAACGAAACTTCTTTAAATCGTTGCATAAACTGTACACGGGCCGTAGGACTATTACTTTGGGCGAGGGTGACGATAATATAACTATTACAAAACATATACAAGGACATTCCCATGATGCAGTTGTGGGGAGTTAAACCGTCAAATCGTTAATACTGCTTGCAAACGAAAAGCTGTAGAGGACCTATCCGAAAAACCTGCCAAGATAATTCGCAGAGCGCTTCAAGAAAATCGGCCATCCATCACAGTTGTTACATCTGACGTTGCTTGTGTCCAAAACTAGACTGCTCGTAGAAAAATGCAGCCAAGTTTACCGAAAAACATCCAAGAATCTTCTGACTTCCTGACAAGGCAAACATCCAAACTTGTATGGGTGAGCAGATTTTCCTTTGTAACAGTAGAGCAGAAGAGATAGTGATATTTTCGTGTCAATCTAATATTCAAATGTTAGAAAAAGTGACACATATTTATTTAGATGATGGTACATTTAATACTTAATACTGCACACAGTTTTTCTGCCAATTTTATACTTTGCATAACGGGCATTATATTCCATTATTTTTTTCATTGTTACCAAATAAGTAAAGAGAAACGTATAAAAATCTGTTCAACTTAATAATCAATATATGTAAGGATAGTGGTATTACATTAAGAATTTCGAGAATTGTTATTGATTTTGAGCAAGCCATCCCTAAAGCAGTGGTGCAAATTTTTCCTTCAGTAGAAATAATCGGATGTTTCATCTTGACTAATCGTGGTATAAAAAAATTCAAGAATACGTCCTTACACCCGAATATACAAACGAACATTCTGAAATTGGTAGATGGCTACGAATGACTTTTGGTCTTACATTTTTAAGTCCTGATGATCTTAGCGACTGCTTTGTTTTTGATTTACTCGCGATAGCACCAATTGACGAAAATGTTCAAAAGTATTCAGATTATTTAATAGATAATTATATAATACAAGGTTCTCTTTTTCCAACTTACCTTTGAGCTCAGCACTCAGCTGAACTTACGCGCACTACTAATGCCTATGGGTCTTCTCACAAAGATTTCAATGCGTCTTTTTATAAAATACATCCTGACACTTTTATTTTTTTTGGAACAATTTCAAACTGAAGATTATACAGGGTGTCCCATAAGTTATCCGCCATAGAGCAACAGGTGATACTAGAGATCAAAATAAGAAGATTTGTTCAATAAATGTCGTGGCAAATGTTAGTCGTTAAAAAGATACAGGGTATTGAAGTGAAACTAATTTTTCGAAAAATTGCAATAATTTTAAAACCGATGAAGATATCAAATTAAAAATTAGTATACTAGCGTTTTAGTAGGTGAGAAATCCGAATTCGGTATTAGTTTGAATCTAGGTCCTAGAGGGCGCTTGCTACATACTTAATGATGAATTTATAGTCTGTATATTTTTTCACCCAGTAAAGCTAAGACTGTTTTGACTTCACACTAGAAGAGAGTAATCATTTCTGCGTAAAAAATATACTCTTGGCCAATATCGATTTCTCAAGCCGTTTGTGAGATATTCGTCTTTGCAAGTAAAAATACCGAAAAAAAATAAAAATCGCATTGTCAAAAACATGTATGTAGAACTCAATTTATTTGAAATATGGGCTTAAAAACAATTTTAAATTTACTTTACCAGATGTTGAAAATGCCCGCCGTTTACCTCAACACACTTTCTTAGGCTCTTTATTAAGTGGCGCCTGACATTCAGGAGGGTATTTGCTGAATTTTTAATAATATTGGCAGCTGCTAAGATCTTCTCGTATTAATTTGATCATTGTATACTAAAGCTTTCGTGTGACCCCACAAAAAAAAATCCAACGGATTAAAATCGGGGCTGCGGGGTGGCCAAGGAAATTCACTACCGCGCCCAATCCATCGATTTACCACCGTCGATTAAAGTAATTTCGCACTGTAGCGCGAAAGTGCGGGGGCGAACCACATAAACCACATGTCTGATCTTGTGTTTAAAGGTATACTTTTGGTCAAAAGCGATTTCTCAAGTCGTTTGCGAGAAATTGGTGTTTGAGTATTCCATTGCACATCTTAGCAATGGCTGAAAAACCTTCATTTCACCAATATGTGCCATGGTTGACAACACAATACGTGGCGATGAAATTGTTATTGTTATTCATCTCTTCTGTCAATATATTGGGTTGATATTCAAGTTGGTATAAATAATTATTAAAAATGCCTAGGCTTAATCAGTTTTCTAACCGTGATTTAAGAGATATGCTCTGCGTTTATGCACAAGAAAATTTTAATAGTCGCGGTGCAGTTAGGAGATACGTAGAGCTCTGCCCAACCAGGAACATTCCAGATCGGCAAATTTTTCCAAGAATTTCCAACCAGTTAGGATTAACAGGATTGTTTTATAATAAAAATCCCGGTGGACGACCCAAAAGAATCACGGTAGAACAAGAAGATAACACTTTGGTTCGTATCGCGGAAAATCCTGAGCTAAGCACTAGGCATTTGGAAGCAGCTACGCGAATAAGTAAGTCTACCGACTAAAGAGTTCTTCGTACAGAGAAGTTGTTTCCCTACCGTTTTATGTCTGCCCAAAATTTGTTGCCGGATTTGCCAGCTAGTCTAGAATTTTGCCAAAATGTATAAAATAGAAGAAACGAAGACCCTATGTTCCTGAAAAAGATATTGTTTACCGACGAAGCTACGTTTACCAGACGCAGAGTTTTTAACTGGAGAAATAATCGCCATTACGTCCTGGAAAATCCATATCCACCAAGAGAAAGACACTTCCAATTTGAATTTTCCATCAATATTTGGTGCGGCATTATTGATATATGATTTGAGCTTCTGCAAATACTTAATGGAGATCAATATTTGCAGTTTTTAGAAAACAATTTGATAGACTTTTTGAATGGTATACCTTTAAACACAAGATCAGACATGTGATTTATATGGTGCGCCCCCGCATTTTCGAGCTACAGTGCGAAATTACTTTAATCGACGCACGGTGGTAAATCGATGGATTGGACGCGGTAGTGAATTTCCTTGGCCACCCCGCAACCCCGATCTTAATTCGTTGGATTTTTGTTTGTGGGGTCACATGAAAGCTTTAGTATACAATGATGAAATTAATACGAGAAGATCTTTTACAAAAAAAAAATCAAGCAGCAGCCAATATCATTAAAAATTCAGCAAATACCCTCCTGAATGTCAGGCGCCACGTAATAAAGAGCCTAAGAAAGTGTATTGAGGGCATTTTCAACATCTGGTAAAGTAAATTTAAAATTGCTTTTAAGTCCATATTTCAAATAAATTGAGTTCTACATACATGTTTTTGATAATTCGATTTTAATTTTTTTTTTCGGTATTTTTACTTGCAAAGACGAATATCTCGCAAACGGCTTGAGAAACCGATATTGACCAAGAGTATATTTTTTACGCAGAAATGATTACTCTTTTCTATCGTGAAGTCACAAAAGTCTTAGCTTTGAAGGGTAAAAAAATATACAAAATTTAATTCATCATTAAATATGTAGCCAGCGTCCTCTAGGACCTTCGAAAACGCTAGTATACTAATTTTGAATTTGATAGCTTAATCCGTTTTAAAATTATAGCAATTTTTCAAACAGTAAGTTTTACATTCAACACCCTGTATCTTTTTAACGACTAACATTTGGCACCACATTTATTGAACAAATCTTCTTATTTTGATCTCTAGTATCACCTGTTGCTCTATGGCGGATAAGTTATGGGACACCCTGTATAAAATTACAAAGCGTCAATATTACGGCTAAAATACATTATGGTAAACTCAAGAACCGCTAAAAATGTATAGAAAAAATCATAGAATTGTATTCAAGAAAGGAAATTAGTCTACAACATTTTAGTAAATGTGTTTCTTTTCGCTGCGCTGTTCCCTATTAAAGATTGAAATGATGAAAGTCATTATTTTGTATTAGTTGTTATTTGAAATGTAAAACACTATGTTGTACAATAACCAGATCTATAAAAATCAAACCGTGCGCTTTATTAGATAAATCTCGGGAACCAATGTACACATAAAGGTCAGGTAACCTAAAAATGTTGAGAACCAATTTACAGATAAAGATCAAGTCAACCAAAAATATTGGGAACTAATTTACAAATTATTTTCGACCCTTCTTAGTTTGGGTACCAATTTACATATATCCGTCCGGATTAGCCCTGTACTTTGCAACCAAATCTTTCGAGCATAGTTTGTGAAATATCGTATACGACTGAGGCTTTTTTTTTGCACCTAATTTCTCCAAAAACTACACGGAAAATGGCTTTTTCATGGCTTCCAGAGAGCAAGAATGATGTTCCGTTTTTCTTTTGTATGTTCTAACCATTGCGACTGAAAATCAATAAAATAAAGTAGCTGTTACATTTTAATACGATTTATTAACTAGTAATATGGGGCATAGTGGGGTGCCAAATAAACCGCACCCCACATTGCCCTACAAGCCTATCCCACTTTCCCCCTTAATTTAGCTGATC